>OX465310.1:77779742-77938733 GCA_949987585.1 Pipistrellus pygmaeus | reverse complement strand
GAGAGGAGAGGAGAGGAGAGGAGAGGAGAGGGGAGGAGAGAAGTATGAGGAGGGGCTCCTGGACAGTGCGTCCGGAGCACAGGCGGGCTCGGATGCCCTTTGCCAGTGAGAGCGAGCCTTGGGGGAGAGCATGGCTGTTTTCTCAGGTGGCGCTCTGATGCGCTCCTGTACCCGTGCTGGCCCTTGGCTCCACAGGCCATCTGCATGTGAAGCGCACCGCAGCCTCGGGCTCAGCCACGCCGTCAGCGTGGGGAGCTCACTTTATTCACACGAAGGGGAGAGCCAAAGGGGCTCGAGGCACCCTGGGCCCTAACGCGCCCACTGGTCTCCAGTAGAAGGGAAAGTAGGGACACACCCCAGAGATGGGTGCACTGGGCACAAAGCTCAGGGCAGAGCAGGGATTCCCTGCAGAGCGCTCCGAAGTGCGAGGCAGACAGTGTCCTTACGGTGGCAGCTGGCCTGTAGGGAGCCTGGCCTGGGTCTCCTCCGGAGGGGCAGGCTGGGCTCCCTCGCTCCCCAGTAAAGCCCAGGACCGGAGGATGGGATGGGGGGATGAGGACAGCACAGGAGGCAGCAGGCCCAGCCCAGGAGACTGCTCGCTCACAGACAGCCGCACGCGGCAGGGTGCCCGTCTCAGGGCCGCACACCCTGGCCACTGACGCAGGCTTTGCTGCTCGGTTTTGTGTGTTTTAGCTACTGTACCAGTCAGAGTAACAGTAGGAGACAAGTTGTACACTCAGCAGAAGGATTGAGAGGTTACTAAAGGAACAAAGTGTAGGTCACCGTGAAGGGTCTGCTCCCCCCTCCAGGCCCAAAGGAACAGGGTTCAGGGAATCTCACATCCCACAGAGAGCCGAGCTGACAGAGCTCCCAGCTCTCGGTCCGGACACGTGAACGGCAGAGAAACGAGGCTGAGTGACAGGCCGGGCGCCCCAGCGGCCCTGCGGGGATCCCTGCGTCCTCGGAGCCGGGGCGAGGCTCTGACAGCGGCCTGTGTCCCTCTCGGTGCTGTCTCCTCCCGGAATGGGTTCTAGCAAAGCTGCCCCTCCAGGCCGCGTGTGCTAGTGAGGAGAGGGACCTTAGGAAGGTCTTGCATGTGTCGCCTCAGCATGTCATAGCCACAGCAGCTGTGCTAGCCGGACCCCCACCCTCTCAGCCAAGCCCAGGAGCCGTGCCTGCCGCAGCCTGAGCTCAGAGCCCGCCCGCCTGCTTTCCTCCGGAAGCCACCCACACTCCGGTCTGCGTGGCGCATCATTCACGTTCCCGCGGCTCCTTGCTGTGAAGTGGTTGGCTGTTTCCCTTCGAGAGACGTCTGGTGCCGGGGGAAGGAATGTCCATGTTAACGAAGAGAGGAACTCCGGTGTGTACTTAATGCTCGGAACACCAAGGACGCCAGCAGACCCCCTCCCCTCCCTCCCCTTCCCTCCCCCTCCCCTCCCCTCCCTTTCCCTCCTCTCCCCTCCCCTCCCCTCCCCTCCCCTCCCCTCCCCTCCTCTCCCCTCCCCTCCCCTACCCTCCCTTCCCTCCTCTCCCCTCCCCTCCCCTCCCCTCGCTTTCCCTTCCCTCCCTCCCCTCCCCTCCCCTCCCTTTCCCTTCCCTTCCTCCCCTCCCTCTCCCTCCATTTCCCTTCCCTCCCTCCCCTCCCTTTCCCTCCCATCCTCTCCCCTCCCCTTCCCTCCCCTCCCTTTCCCTCCCATCCCCTCCCTCCCCTTCCCTCCCTTCCCTTTCTCTCCCCTCCCTTTCCTCCCCTCCCCTCCCTCCCTCCCCTCCTTCCCTCCCTTCCCTTTCTCTCCCCTCCCTTTCCCTCCCCTCCCCTCCCCTCCCTCCCCTCCCCCTTCCCTCCCTTCCCTTTCTCTCCCCTCCCTTTCCTCCCTCCTCTCCCCTCCCCTTCCCTCCCCTCCTTTCCCGCCCATCCCCTCCCCTTCCCTTTCCCTCCCTTCCCTTTCTCTCCCCTCCCTTTCCCTCCCCTCCCCTCCCCTCCCCTTCCCTCCCCTCCCCTCCCTCCCCTCCCTTTCCCTCCCTCCCCCTCCCCTTTCCCTCCCCTCCCCTTCCCTCCCCTCCCCTCCCCTCCCTTTCCCTCCCCTCCCCTCCCTTTCCCTCCCTCCCCTCCCCTTCCCTCCCCTCCCTTTCCCTCCCCTCCCTTCCCTCCCCTCCCCTCCCCTCCCCTCCCTTTCCCTCCCTCCCCTCCCTCCCCTCCCTTTCCCTCCCCTCCCTTTCCCTCCCCTCCCTTTCCCTTTCCTCCCCTTCCTTCCCTCCCCTCTCCTCCCCTCCCCTCCCTTTCTCTTCCCTTCCCTTCCCTCCCTTCCCTCCCTCCCTCTCCCTCCTCTTCCCTCCCTTTCCCTTCCTTTCCCTCCCCTCCCCTCCCCTGCAGGGCCTGCAGAACCTCCAGGACCCGCTATTCCCTAATGCACTTCACCTTCAGACTCTGCACTGCAGTGCTGGTTACAAATCCCACGTTTATACCGGAGTCAGGCTGTCGGTGCACTCCAGGCCTGTGGCCCGGGGGGTCCGGGGAGGGAGGCCTCTGGGAAGGACTCTTGGGTCTAGAAAGCAGGGTTTGTCAGCACCATGGAAAGCCCAGTTTGAACCTGGCTCAGCCATGCACTGGCTGGATGACCTTGAACAAGTCTCTCACCGCCCCAAACCTTGCTTTCGGTCTCCACCAAATGCGCTGGAAGCGCCGAGCCTGCAGGGCAAGGCTGGGAGTGGGAGTGAAAGGGTGTGTGCAGCGTCTGGCAGGGGGCCCCGGTGTGGTGCGGAGGGGACGAGGAGAAAACCATCCCCAAGGTGGGCCAGAGCAGGTGCGGCGGCGGCAGGGCAGGGGTTAACCGTGCCGTGTCCGGGAACAATGAGTGGCCGTGCTGGATGCGCTGCGCGGTGATGACGGGCTGACAGGGGCTATTTTGGGAGCCCAACCGCACGGAGTAATAGGATTGGAGCGGAGGCGAGCGTGACCAGAGCCGCTGTTCTCAGCTACCGAGGCAACGGCCGGCTGCGCCAAACAAAACACCCCGCTCCCCGCCCCCACCCAACAGGTTTTATCCTGACCTTCACGCAGGCCACCCTCGCAAGCGGCAAGAACGAGATTGCTTCTGATTTCCTGACTGCGCGTCAGAGCCGCGGCTCCCTCACCCTCCGCTCTCCTACATCCCCAGCACAGTGGGGAAACGGAGGCAGGGTGCTGGTGGGAGGTGAGCTGACTCCAGCCATAGACCAGGGGTCTTCATCCTCCCACCCAAACCCCTGCTCGGGAGAGGATTCCTTCTGCTCCTCATGCCGGGGACAGTGTCCCCCGTCCCTGCATCGTCACACCCACCAAAGTGGCTCAGGGGAGAGCAGGGTCCCAGATTGGCACTAAGACCTGCTGAAGAGAGGGCACGGCAAAGGGCATCTTGACATGTTGAATCCCGCCCTTGTGACCCAGGCCTCTGGCTCCCATGTCCCAGGGGTTGGCCGCTCACTAGGAAGTGGCAGGGTTCCTTTGCCCTCTGCTCCAGGTGCCAGGAGGGCCTCGGGCTCAGCTGGGCCACCTTCACTCCCCCCCCCCCCCCCCCCCCAGCACCTCCCGGGCCGATGTGCACCTGCTGCGGAAGAGCACGCTCAGAAAGGCTTGAATGCACAGGACTGTCTTCTTTTCCTGTGACCTCCCCGCTGGCTGCCAGCGGCACCGGGGCCTGGGGAGGTGAGGGCTGAACACAGACACAAAGGGAAAGCAAGCTGCAGGCAGGCTCCATCTCCAGGCCAACGGCAGGCGCTGTGAGGCCAGGCTCTGCTGCGGAGAAAAGGTTTCCAAATGCCACGCTTGTCTTCATACCGAGCGCCGTGGCTGGAGGCCCACGCTGGGGAGGGACTAAGCTGGAGAGGTGGAGAGGGCGCGGTGTGACAGGGAGGCGGGCTGGAGCCAGCCTGGAGGGGCATCAGGAGGGAGCAGTGGGGCTGAGAATGTTCTGGCTCCGTAGGACCCGGTGCCACTGGCAGCCCAGGCTGAATCCCAGGCGAGGGGAGGAAAGAAGCTCCATGGGTCAGAGGGGGTGCTGATGCCCCCCCCCCGC
This sequence comes from Pipistrellus pygmaeus, assembly GCA_949987585.1. Taxonomy (NCBI): domain Eukaryota; kingdom Metazoa; phylum Chordata; class Mammalia; order Chiroptera; family Vespertilionidae; genus Pipistrellus; species Pipistrellus pygmaeus. The sequence continues at coordinate 77,934,681 of OX465310.1, read as the reverse complement.
CTCTCCCCTACAACATGAGCAGGGGAGACATGGCAGGGAGAGAGGCTCAGGAAGCATGACAGGGGCCTGGACTGGCAGCCCCAGGCTCCCAGGTGTGTGGAAGGAAGCAGAGGGAGTGGAGAGTGGCTGGTGACCTTACCAAGGGGTCAGCTTTATAGCCCCAAACTTCAGAAGCACCACCCTGAGGGATGGCGGGGGTGGGGGGTGAGGGGGGGACACGACACAACAGCCCCAAAGTGAGGAATGAGCACCAGGGCCTAGAGCAACCCCCTGCATGGACTGCAGGGCTTTTGCCAGCATGATGACCATCACCTGCACCTGATAGATCCTCCCTTCCTTCAATTGATGGACAGATATAAACCCCACCTGTGGCCAGACATTCCTGATCACTGAACCACCAATCAGCACCTGCCAAATACCCTAACCTCCCCCACCCCCCATTCCTAAGTCCCTAGGTCCCTAATCACCAATCAGCGTGTGCCGAGTGCCCTAAGCCCCGCCCCCTATCCTTAAAGGTGCCTGTACTCCCAGAGCTTGCTCTCTCTTCTGCCCCTCTGGTGGAAGCAGCCAGTAGTGGTACCCTTCCCTCCAATAAAGCCTGTGTGTGTCCTGGCATCCCGGTCTCCGGCTACCTTCTCTATTTAATCTATCAACACCCTAGGGCAGTGTTTCCCAACCTTCTCTCATGATGAGAATCACCTGGTGGAGTTGTTAAAACACAGATTCCTGAATCCCAACTAAGAAGTGCTAAACTAGAATTTTTGGGAACATATAGGTAAAATTGTATACTTAACTAGTGCTCTAAGACAGATTTTATATACAGAGCACTAAGTTAGGTATGCAATTTTACCTATATGTTCTCAAAAATTCTAGTTTAGCACTTCTTAGTTGGGATTCAGGAATCTGTGTTTTAACAACTCCACCAGGTGATTCTCATCATGAGAGAAGGTTGGGAAACACCGCCCTAGGGACCGATGCCCCCACCATAAGCCTCCCGCAGCCTTGCAAAGAGGGAGAGGGAGCACCGGTGTCCTCCTGAGAGCCGAGACAGCCTGTGTGTAGCTAGAAGAAACCAGATGAACTTGAACTAGGAAGTTTGACTCGGACTTGTCCAGCAGGGTGAGGTCAGGTGGGGCGTTATTTTTGTGTGTGTCCCTGTCCCAGGCCTCAGTCCCGGAGCAGCCCTGCAGGTGGGATGGCCTGCCGGGCAGGTGGTGTGGCAATCCGCCACAGCTGGGCCGGAGTTCACCCAAAGCCATCTCTGAGGGTCAGCTTGCTGAGCAAAGGGAGAGTGTACACAGGATTGCAGGGGGGTTGTTTAAACATTTGGTGCAAACAAAGTTCCCAGCCCCGGGAGCTGCCCTGGAAGCAGGGACTGACAGGAGAACAAAGGATGCGCTGATTTATCCTTTCATGGCACCCGCCCCTCCAGACCCTGCCCCTCCCCCAAGCCCTCGTGGTCACTAGTTAACCTTGATGAGGCAGCGGTGCTGAGAGTCAGCCCTCTGTCTGGTCCCTCCCACCCCGTGGGGAGTGGACGCTAAGAGGTGTCCTGGTGACGGCCTCCTCTTGTTTAATTTGCGGCAGAGGTCGGGCGGCAGAAGAGCAGCGCCTGTCTTCCCGCTTGTCCAGGGGGAAGGAATGGCTGATCCGGGTTTGATGCTTCTATTAATATCCCAGCACAAACGCACGGTGACCGGCCTCCTCCTGTCCCAAACCCAGGAGCAGCTCCCTCCCACCCAGGCCCCCGCCTACCCTGGCCCCAGGGCCTCCCCACTTGCCCAGGGTCCAAGAGCAGGTGCCAGCCACCCACGGAGGCAGAACCTCAGGAGTGGCCCCGAAGCCAGCTGTCAACAAGCATGCCGGGTGCCGTTTCTGCTGCGCTGGAGCTGGGCATCGCGGGCCGGGGTGGTGCTGGGCTGGGACCCGGTGAGTGCTGGTAACCAGTGGAAGTCCTGCTAAGTGGGGTCTGGAGCCAATGCCACCGCTGAGCAGCCCGCTGACCTTGCTGGGAAGGGTTCAATGAGATAATCCACTTAAAAAACCTGCAGAGTGCCTGGCACCAGAGTGTTAGGAGCAGGAGTGAGAGAAGGAGATGTAAAAGCTGCTTCATTGAGGTGTGGTTTACACACAGTAAAATCCACCTGTTTGAAACGCACAGGTCCATGGCTGCAATGTATTTGAGGACATGCAGTTTTATGTCATAGCGGGCTGATACTGCCCTCCCTTCCCGACAGGCAGAGTGCCCTGCCCCAGGAAGCGGGGCTCTAGCTTCAAGGTTTGAACACTCTAGGCAGGAAGCCAGAGTGGTGGCCCGGGCTGGCCCTCCTCCGCCTTCCTGTGCCCCTTGGTGGCAGGACCAAGCCTTAGCCAGGCACGGTGCTGGGCGGTGTCTGCACCCACGCCCTGAGCTGCCTGGAGGGCTCTTGGCTAAATGGGTGACAGCAGGGGCCAGAGTGCAGAGAGCCCTCCACCCCAGCTCTCCGCCATCTTGCCCTCACCCTGACCCTGAGGGTGAGCAGGGAGCGTCCTGCCCTCTCACTGTGGCTCCTTCCCGTGGTATCTGGGCTGCACAGGCAGGTCCTCTGAAGACCTGGACTCAGGGCAGGAGAGGGTGAGGCCAGAGCGGGGCTGTTTCTACTTCAGGATGCCCTGCAGCAGCTGAGAGGCTACTCTTCCCTCCTCTCCGTGGGCCCGATCTCTGCGCTCACCGCTCACCGTGCTCTCTGGCTGGCTCTGGGGGTGAGTCAGCCTGCTCCTCTGTATTGGTATGTGTGTCAGAGGCACTGGACCACATGAACATGTGCAGGATGTGGGTATGTGTGTATACGGCATGTGTCTGCAGGACTATATACACACATGCAGCATGCGTGCAGGGATGTTTGCATTGTGTAAATGCACATGTGTCTGCAAGACTCTATGTGTGTCTGCACATGTGTGCACATGAATATGCAAAAGCGCACACCTACAAAGACGCTTCTGTAATTCTAGTGTGATTTCCAGTGTGCATGAACGCATGTGCCAAATACATGAGCTCATGCTTGTGAACATGCAAGGGTGTATGTGCAAGAGCATCTGTTTGCACAAATTCTTAAACCACGGCAGGGGAGGAACCGAGCTGTTGGGCCAGTGCTCAGAATGTGGACTGCCAAGTGGATCAGGCCTCTCCCACCTCTAGGGCTGCTCTGTGCCCTGTTTATTAATCTGCTTCATCAATATTAGTCAGTCAGTTGAGTCCTGATCAGACTAAGTGCTTTGCTACATTATCTCACTTAATCACAACCTTAGGGTGCATTATCAACCCATTTTACAAATGGGAAGTCTAAGGCTGAGGCAGTAATAACTTGAAGCAGAACCAGATGTGACTGGTTTCCAAGTCTTTGCTTTGTGTTCTCCATATTGTCTGCCTACGATGACTGCAAACACACACACTCACACACACGCACAGACGCATGCGTGTGCCCAGCACACATTAATAGTTCCTACTTAGTGCCCATGGCTGCTATTGCCATCTGGGGACACCTGGAGGGTGGATTCTGCTCGGGAGATCGTTGAAGGTTGGCCTTGAGGGCAAATGCTCAACCCGGAATCCTTATTCACAAAGGCGGGCAGGGAGGCGGGCCTGGGGCTTCGGGCGCGTTTTGTTGAGGCTCCCAAGAGAATGGGGGGCGAGCTCAGCTCTCCATTCACCCACAGGACGTGCTGGTCCTCCACTTAGAGACCCAAGCTAGCCCTGCAGCCTTGGCAGGAGAACAGCCACCGTGGCAGCCAAGATGTGGGGCCCCCTTGCCCTCGTCCGCTCCCACCAGCCTGGGGGGGACCCAGCTGTGCCCCCTCATTCCTCTGCCACCCAGACCCAAGCCGCTGCAGGGAGGGAGGAGGAGGGGCCGGAGGGACCCCGCCTGGGGGCCCCTTGAAAAGTGAACAGCTGTGCTTTGTGCCTGCTGAACCAAGGAGACTTGTCCACCCACGAAACCACCTGTTTCTCCTGTTGGCCATAAAATAAATTAGCCCTGGGAATAGTGGGAGCTGTAAGCTGGCTTCCAGGGCCCCTTTGGAAAGGTCATAGGTCATCTCAATCATAAATCAGTGAATGGTGAGGCACGCACTCAGGTCAGAATGGTCCAGGGCAGTAGACTCAGGCTCTGGAGCCGAGGGTGGGGGGGTGGGGGGGAACAGCACCTCTTAGGAGACTCCCAATTCCCTGCAAGAAGGGGCCTATGTGCCCACTTTGGATGGAGAGTGGTGCCTCATTTGGCAAAGTCAGTGCCGGTGTGAGGAGGGACTAAGCCCTCTCTGTCCAGCTGCCGGGAGGCAGCCGCCTCCTCCTTCGCTCTCCTCACACAGCTATGGACCAGTCGGCCAGGCAGGAGGTCCCAGCCTGTGTACAGAGCTCAGGAACCTGGGTCTCTGTGTCGGCTCTGTCACCAGCAGCTGGTGATGTTGGGTAATACCTTCACTGTACCCCCCAACCCCAGGCCCTGGGCACCGTGGCTGGTGAAAATGACCACCAGCTGTGCCCTCGGGGCTCACAGAACCCCTGTCCCCACTTGTCCTTTGCCTTCAGGACTGAGCCGTGGTTGGAGAGGCTGTGATGGGTCTATAGGAGTGATTAAGGCTCCAATCCGGTGTGCCCTCCCCCCAGTGCCTGTTCAGTCCTCTGGGCAGCAGACCCTGGGAGTTGAAAGCAGGAGAGGCTTACTGGGGGCAGCGTGGAGGGGCAGGAGTGGGCAGGACAGCCTCAGCGCAACCTGCAAACACAACCCAGGCTCAGCCCACTCTGCAGGGAGCTCCTGAGCAGAGAGAAATAGCCAGGCCCTGGTGCAACCCCGATCAGTCCCTGCGGGAGGGGGGCTGCCCCGGAAGTGCATGGCCTTGACGGGAAGCAGAGGTGAACCCTGAAGGTTCTGCATGGAGGCTGGAGGCTCCTCCCTCCTGCAACTGAATGGCGGGTTCTCTCTTGAAAGGAGATGGGGGAGGCGTCTGCACGGCTGCCACACCAGCTGTGTGACTGCGGGCAAGTGACCACCAGCTCTGACCCGCCTCCTGGTCCTGGGTGGTGAACAGGCCTGCCCATGGCACCGACAAGGCCCCTGGCACAGCGCCTGCAACATGGAGGTGGTGTGCAGCGGTCACTAGGGCTACTGCCATGCCATGTGTTCAAATCATTGTTGGTGAGCTTTCTCCCCGCCTCCCGTTGTTGAGATTTAAGTCCTGGAGAGGAGCTTTCACTCCGATCTTCTCTCACCCTGGGCTGTTGGCTGAGTCACAGGAGGCTCTCACCAACAATGCCTAGGGGTGTGTGTGTGTGTGTGTGTGTGTGTGTGTGTGTGAATCTGGGAAGGGGACTGGAGAAGATACAGCTTCCGTGGCGCCTGGTCTATTTCCATCCCCAGGAGCCAGCCTGTGAGATAAAATAATTCTGGATCTATGGTGTTATGAGATAAATTGTTTTCCCTGAAAAATGCATATATCAGAGTCCTAGCCTCCAGGACCTCAGATTGCAACTGTATTTGGAGATAAGGTCCCTTAAAAGGTAATTAAAATAAGACGAGGCCATTAGCGTGGGCCCTGGCCCCATATGACTGGCATCCATAGAAGAGGAGGAAACTGGGACACAGACAAGCACAGAGGGAAGATGGTGTGATCCCACAGGGAACAGACAGACATCTGTAAGCCAAGGAGAGAGGCCTGGAGTAGCTCCTTCCCTCGTGTGGCTCTCAGAAGGAACCAGCTCTGCTGACACTGATTCTTGGACTTCCAGCCTCCAGGACTGGGCGACAGTAAGTTTGTTGTTGATACTTGGTCACAGCAGCCTGAGCTACTGAGACATGTGATGAAAGGTGCACCCGCTGGAGCACTTTCATTGCAAGTGAGATCTGTGCCCAGCGTGGCTCACAGAGGCATTCGGTTATAGGTGATGGCAAGGAGCCTGGAGGCAGAGATCCCAGTGTTGTCAAGGATGCGGCCCCTTCCCAACCCTGTACTCGGTCTCCCAAGTGGGCTTTTGGCCTTTAGGCCACTTTTGAAGGGTGGACTGGAAGGGCCTTTCTGAGGAGATGACACTTGATCGAGACTTGCAGGTTGAGGAGATGCTGGCCCTGGGCAGGGCTAGAGAATGACCTGCTTTTATTGTTGGGGAGCCAGCAACTGTGCCCCACTTGGGGTTGGGCTGGAGAGTTATTGGCCACTGACTTTGACTCCCAGCCCAAGGCCACCGTGTCCAGGGCTCGCCTTCAGGCAGTGCCAGGCACCCGTCCAGCACAGATACTCATCAGATTTGACTGCTTCTCATTCCTGGCAACATCAGTTGAAGGATATGCAAATAAGAAAATCAACTGAATTTGTTTCACAAAGAATGACATTTAATCAGCACAATAAATACTTACACATACATAGTAGTTGGCTGCATAAAATGACAGTTAATGGAAAAGAAAGGGTGGAAGAAAAAGTTTGAAGGGCAGAGAAATAAAAAAGAAGAGGAACATGAAGAGACCCCAGTTGTAATTGGATGAATAAAGAGCAAAGGGCTTTGGAGACCTGAGGCTGTTCGTTCATTCATTCATTCATTCATTCAAAGAGTATTTATTGAGATCCTACTAGGATGCAGGGACAACACTAGACGCTGAAAACATGGGCGTGATCAAAACATACTGCCCCTGCTCACAGGGACCTCTCATGCACGCAGAAGACAGCAGTGACACAGCCTCACAGGGAAACATATAGTTGCAAATTATAATAAATGCCATGAAGAGGGCAGGAGGTGGAGAAGATTTTTCTGGAGAAACTGAGGGACCAGCAGGATTACCAGATGAGCAGGACTTAACAAGGCAAAGAGGTGGGCTGAGGGCTGGGGTTCCCAAAACGGGGAGCAGCCCCTGCCAAAGCCCCAGGGGAGGCAGAGGCGTGGCTCTTCCAGGCACCCAGGGAGGCCAGTGAGACCAGAATGCAGCGGTGGGAGGAGAGTAGGCAGAGCCGGTCACAGAGTCTACTGGGCCAGGGTGAAGGCTGAGCACAGAATCAGAGCTTAGAGTTTACGCTTCCTTTGGCTTCTGATTAGGGACTGGACTGTGAGGCCAGATGGAGGCAGAAATGGTCAAGAGGCCTTGGAGTGTGTGTGGGCAAGAGATGAAGTGGCCTGGACTTGGGATGGGTTTCTCACCTTGGCACCGCTGACTCTCCGGGCTGGGAGTGAGGCCCACTGCTGGGAGGGGCTGCCTCGTGCAGCCTGGGGGGGAGGGGTTAGCAGCGGCCCTGGCCTCTGCCTACCAGACACCAATAACGCACCTCCTCCCAAGTTGTAACTATCAACAATGTCTCCTCTGGGGAGCACCCCTGTTGAGAGCCTTGGACTAGGAGGAGGATGGAGAAGCGGAGAGCCGCGAATGGCTTGGAAGAAAGTTGAGGGGAAGTGAGCAGGACGTGCAGTTGAAGGTGTGGGGCGCCGGGGGAAGGAGCTGGGATCACCGCAGGCAGCCGGTGGCTGAAGGGGAGCAAAGAGGGGGGATCCAGTGTGGGTGGCATGAGGTATGGGGGCACGTCTGGGTCCTACTCTGAACCAGCAATGAGACCTCAGGCATGTTACTTCCTCTCACTGGGACATGTTTGTGCGACACCCAGAGCAGCAAACAGGTAAAGCGCCCTTGTCCCTCTGAGGCGGACTAACGGGCAGGTGCGGTCCTCTGAGCCCGGACACTTCTTCACACAGCGCTCTGGACAGCTGCTGGCGAAGGCAGAGAGAAAGCCCATTGCCGCCCTGAACTTGAAACGTATTTCAGCCTTTCCAGTTGCCCAGTGTTGACACTTTTTTAATATGTGCCAACGTGTGCTCAATGAATTCTGAGCAACAGGGTCTGGAGCAGGAGCAAGGATCCCCAACCTTCGGGCCAAGTCCCATTTCTCTGCCTTCTCCCCAGAGGACACGGCAGCACCACGGGGGCTTCCCGTTCCCACCTCAGTGACAACACGCGGGCCTGTGGAAGGCTGGCGCGGCAGCCCCGAGGCGCCGGGAGTGACTCTCCGTCCCAGCCTTTCCCGTCTTCCCTGGCTCTGGCCTGGCGTCTCCGCAGCTGTCCTTCCGCCGCACGTGCCCCGTGTAGCATCCCTGCTCTCTCTACTGCACCGTTTAACCACAGGCAGAGTGAAAGCAGATACTCTTCTTTTCATTTTTATTCAAAAGCAGTTATGCTTCCTGCTAATGCTTTCAAAAGCAGATGCATGAAATGTGAATTTTAAAATATTTGTCTTCCTTCCAATTCTAACGGATGCAGCAAGCCCACGGTTAGCATCACCCCATCTTCCCCTGCGTGGAGAGCTGCTTCCCCCACGAAGCTAGCCGCGTGTAACCCCTGGACTGACTGACTGGAAACAGGGTCCCTGCAGATGGGTGTGCCGAAGGTGGGGTCGCTGAGTTAGGGTGGCCCCAGGCCAGAGGCTGGGACGCTTAGGGAGGGGTGGGCACAGACTGGGGAGGACCCTGCCGCCGCGCGGAGAGCAGAGCGGTGCTCCAGGAGCCCGGGATCCACAGGGCTGGTCAGCAGCGCCCGACGCGAGGCAGGAGGCACAGAACAGCTCTCCCTCCCGTTCCCAGATAAACACACCCGCTCACACCTAGGCCGCTTTCCAGTCCCTGTTTGGGACTCTGTGTTACTGTTGCCCTGGGAAACCACCTGATGCCCAGCCCCAGCGCCCTGGAAGGAAGTGCTGTTTCTGTCTGAGTTGTGTGTGGATTCCCTCTCTGGTCTGTGACTCCAGTGGAGAAACAGCCCACCTCCCCGGCATTCGCCACCCGCCCGCGGTCCCAGGCTGCACACTGCGCCGAGGCCCCAGGCTCCTGGGCCAGACTCCGGAGCAGGATGTGCCTCGAGGGCCCCCAGGGTGGCCCGCAGCGATCTTGGCCTCCGGGAAGTCACTCCCCCCCACAGGATCTGACCTGCACTTATCCCACTCGCCTCACTCACCTCGCCCTGGCCGACCCTGGATCCTGTCTTTGTTAAAATGTTGATATTTTGTTCATCGTGAATGGGCCAGGTGGGGACGATGGCCAACGAGGGAGGAGCTTTGCCAGCGCCCAGCTCAAAGGTCTCCTCGGGAAGGTGTTCGTGGACCCAGACCCCACCAGGCCTCCCTGCCAGAGACCACCTAGCACCAGCACTTCTCCCTGCCAGAGACCACTTAGCACCTAGCACTTCCCCCTGCCAGAGACCACCTAGTACCAGCACTTCTCCCTGCCAGAGACCACTTAACACCAGCATTTCTCCCTGCCAGAGATCACCTAGCACCTAGCACTTCTCCCTGCCAGAGACCACCTAGCACCAGCACTTCTCCCTGCCAGAGACCACCTAGCACCAGCACTTCTCCCTTGAAGTTCTGAGCATCGTTGTCATTAGCTGATTTATTGTGTGATTGTTTATCAGAGTCAGCCTCCCAGACGGAGGGCCATCCTCGAGGGCAGGACTGCGTCCCAGCACCTCCCCTGCCCGGCACCTGGCGTCGCTCCGTTTCCATTCGTTGAGGGATGGATAACTGCATAAGTGATGCTACACCTGACCTGCAGAGTTGACCGATGGGAGAAGTGAGGCGATCATGTGTGAAAATGAACGCGCATCATTCATGTTACACACTAAGGCCACTGCATGGAGACTGAGCCAGTGAACCAGCCAGCTGTCCAGTGGTTAGCCTGGTCCTCTCAGGAGGGGCATTGCTCGGGGTTTGCAGCTAGGGCCTGAGTGCTCGGGGCTGACCAGGCATAAGCTTGTTTTGTCTCCCGAGCCCGCCCCCCAGAGGGGCACCGAGTCCCCCTTGCAGGCTGACCAGGCCTACTATTTACCAATTTACATATTTAAACTTCGCTTCGCTTTGCTTCACTTACAGGATAAGGTGACACCTGTGCCAGGGGCCTCTCTGAGCCCCTGACAGCTTTCCTCCCTCTCAGCCCGTTACCCACACCCAGCAGCCAGGGCAGCCGGTCCCGGGCGGGAGGGGCCTGTGGCCCTCCCAGGGGGCCCCACAGGGAAGAGACTGTTCATTGCCGAGGCGAAGGTCAGACTTGGCAAAGGCACCGCATATCTGGCCCGGTGTGGCCGGAGGAAGCCAACTGTGCAAAAGGTCAGGAGGCCGTGGGGTGAGAGTGGGCGAGCTGGCATTCCCGAGGGACTCGGAGCAGCAGGATTTCCTGGCGTGGGACCATTACTTTCTCACGTTAGGTGGCCAGATTGGCTTCCTGCTATTCTTCACCGTGTGAGCATGACAAGGAGTTCTTTAATGGGAACGAGCAGAGACGTTTTCCAGGGAATGGGGGAGGCTGGGCCGGGCTGCTCCACTGCCTTCGCCGGCCGCTGGGTGAGCGGCCTCACTCTCCGAGCCCCGGCTGCCTTTTCTGTGACAGCGGGAAGGTGGGTGGGGAGGTGAGTGGTTGCATGGGCTGTTTTGCAAACGGGAAAAGTGCCCTTTGAGTTCCCCCCTCCCACAGCCCAGCCCCACGGGCTGCCTTCCTCGGGTGAGAAGGCCCCAGGGATTCCCGGGAAAGCCCCCTTTCCGCGAGCTCTGATCCCACGTCCCCTCCACTCCTTGGCTTCTGTTCCTCAAGTTCCTCTCCACTCCAGCCGCCCGAGTCCCGCAGTGGCCTGGTCTGCCTCCGCAGCCCTTCACAGGAGCTGCCAGAACCTCCCAGACCCCACTCCGGGTACCGCCTAGTCCTAGTGCGGCTGCCGAGGACGGGGTCCCTCCTGCACGCACCCTTTGGCGCTCCTCTACCCGGACCAGGTCACGCCTGCAGGAGCCCTTGTGCTGCAGGGACAGTGTCTGCGGCCACGCTGGAGCATCGGACCCGCTCCGGCAGAGGCCCAGGTGTACCTCCCCGAGTCTCCGTGCCAAGGTTTACAGCAGAAGCGACCACACCGCGCGCTTTACTGCCCAGGAGGATGGAGGCAGGGAGGAAGCTCAGGCCTTCGACAGCTGCAGTGCCCCGGAGTTCGGGCTCTGGGTGTGCGGACACGGGCCTGCCAGGCCGCTGGCCTCTGTGCGACCTCTGCCGCCTCTGGCCTGGGCCTCACTACTGCAGCCACGTGTCCCCACGTTCTTCTCCAGCCCCCGAAGCGGAGCCAGCCGCCTGGAACCACACTGCCCGCTGCCTGGGTGAGTTCCTTAAGCGTGCCGGCCTTGTCTCCTCCCCTGGGAAGTGCCAAATATCCAAACTCCTTCCGGCGCACAGGGCCCTCCTGCAGAGGCCCGCTCACCCTGCACATAGCATTATCTGTGTCAGGAAATCAGAAGAGAAACCCAGCAGGCATTACTCCAGGGGCCAAGAACGGAATGGTCCGACGTGACTGGAATCACGGAGGGTCTTTCCTCCATGCTCAGCCCCCCACGGGCCCCTTCCATCTCTAGGGACAGTCACCCCGAGGAACTCTGCTAGACACACGGCTCATACTCAGGGAGTGAGTTTTGTTTCTAGGAAGCATTGCTGCTGTTCCCAAGAACAGGTGAATTCTCCCGCCTCTCATTCATTCGTCCCTTCTTTCAGAGTCTCCCGAACAGCTCCGAATCCGGCGCCTTGGCCCAGGAGCAAGCGGCTGCGGAGGCAGAGTGTGCCCTGTGCTGGGCAGACATCCGCCACCCTTCCTGTCTGGTGACTGAGCAAGTCACCCAACCACGCTCAGCCTTGGCCTCGCCTCTGGAATCTGCAGGCCTATAGCTCCCAGCACCATGTGGGCTCGTGGCAGACACACAGGAGCTCGCTCGGATCCTGAGAAGCTGCTGGGCTGACGAAGGCAGGGGGCAGGCCTGGGCGTGTTCCCAGGCGCCCCCAGTGGCTGCTCCATGTAGTGCTCCTCATCGAGCATCCTTCAGATCAAACCACCTCCCTTCTCAAAAGTGTGCACTGGCTTCCTGGTTCCCCGAAATGTAACCCCGGTTCTTTAATCTGGCCATCAAGCCCTCATTTCCCAAAATGCCTTTTCAGCCAACTTTTCTACGCTTCAAGAAGCCACTTCATAAATATTTAAAGGAAGGGTGAATGCAAGAGTCTAGCATTATGTGGCTAAAAATCTGGGCCCAGTTCCCAAAAAACTCCTAAGCTAATTGAGAGCAAGACTTAAGACACCAGAAAATAGGAAAAATAGCCACTTACACTGAGTGGCCAGATTATTATGATCTCTGAATGCATAATAATCTGGCCACTATATATATATATATATATATATATATATATATATATATATATATATATATATTAGAGGCCTGGTGCATGAATTCATGCATGGGTGGGGTCCAGCCTGCCTGGCCAGGTGGAGGGGAGGGAGAGGGAGAGAGAGAAACATTGATTAGTGGCCTCCCATATACACCCCAACCAGGGATCAAGCCCTCCACCTTGGCATGTGCTCTGACTGAGAATCAAACCTACCACGTTTTGGTGCCACACCAGGGAGGGAAGACCAGCCCATTTCAATAGGACCCTTCGTCACAGGCAGGCCTGTACCATCGGCCAGGCTGGACTACTCCGGGGCCACTTTGTGTGGTTGGCAGGTATGAGTACCTTCATGATACTTGGACCCAAGAAATGCCACATTCATGTATTTAAATGCAATTACATCAGTCTCAAGACACCCAGCACAGTCATTTGTTGGTATTCACAGCCCTTTATTGTGGTGCTTTGGAGGTCCCCCCCAAGAGCCCTCAGTTAGCGGTGCTGCTGTCCTGCTGAGGGTCAGGGATCCCCCCTTTCCCACCTTTTCTCTACATCTTCAGGACAGACCTGCTAATCAGGTCCGCCAGCCTAGCCTCTCCCCTGGTCAGCACTGCCCTCCCAGGAGCGCGTCTCCTTCTGGCCTGTCCTTCCCCACAGCAGCCAGCCTGCAGGACCTCAGGCAGGCCGAGGGCCTCCATGCTTGCACCCAGAGAACCCAGCCCAGGGCAGCCGTTCCCATGGCGGGCTGGGCCACCTGAGTGTTTGCATCTGTGAGCCGGGGTCCCAGGGCCCTCTCTGCTAGGTCCCCTCTGCCTTCCTCACTGGCCATCGGACCGGGGCCACCCCTTCTCTCCCGCTCGCTGCACCAAAGCGTCTGCTCCTCTTCTCTCTGGAACTTGATGGCTGCGTCCTCTTTGTTGGGTCCCAGACTCCAAACCTACAAGGCAGTTTGGAGCTCGGGTGCCTGGCTGCCTCAGAGAGCAATCCATTAACTGGAAAGGCTAAGACAGCAGCACATTTTCAGAAAACCCCCATGACACAGGGATTCTATTTAACACACAGCAAAGCCCTGAGAAAGCAATGCTGCTGCCATCACCCCTGCTTCACAGGCAGAGCCCTGACTTAGAAGAACTAATGTCATGTGGCTAGTGAGGGGGGAGCGTCGGTTTTGGTTCCAGGCTCAAGTCCATGCTACTGGCCCCCATTCTGTAGCAGCTCTTAAAGTAACGGCTGACTACTTCTGGCCTCAGTTTCCTCACCTGCCTCCCCCAAAGGCAGGCTGAACCCCGCGAAGCCGCCTGGCTTGTGGCAGCCGCAGCCGCGGCCCCAGCTCTGGCTGCAGTGCGGTCTGCCCTGCAGCTGTTTGACACATTTATGCGCAGCCTCGGGCTCCTTGTCATGAGGAAGTGACCCTGACCTGGGGGCACCTTATCTGGGGGCTCTGCAGTCATAAATGAGCCGACAGTTCCCCAGCCCCCTCTCAAAGGTGGCAACTCCAATAACCACCTCTGAGATATCAAAGCGGCCACTGACCCTGAGGAGAGCAGCCCCGCCTGCAGGACACACGGCTGCTCCTCCCGGCGGCGGGCGCATTCCCCAGGCCCGCTGGCCCCTGAGCGCAGCCTGACACTGTGCATCACTTTTAGTAGCTTCTGTCTCCCCCAGGAGGGACCTGGAAGAAGGGATGCCGAGCTCCCTCTGGTCTGTGCGGAGTGGAGGCGGCGAGGAGGGCAGCTTCCTCCTGGCTCCAACGCGGCTGCCTGTGCTTCACGCAGTCTCCAGCCTGCTTTTTCCGCTGTTTCATCTCAGAGTGAAAACCACCCAAAGCCACTCTTTTTTTCCTCCTCTGACTGCTGGCCTGGCTAGTGACAAGTCACCATGCAAACTCGCCTGGCCCCTGGGCCTGAAGTCTAAAGGCATTCCGTGGGCGGCGTGAGTCAGTCCCATCTTGCCTGGACAAGGAGCAGCGCCTGTCAGCTTCCCGTGCGGCCGCACTGTGCCCCGGAGGGACATCTGGACGGAGGGACTGACAAGTGGACTCCACCGCCGGGTGCTGCCGCTCAGCGGTTCCAGCCCAGCGTGGCCACAGCTGCCCATGAGGACAGGCCGGGCCTTTCTGCACATTCCCAGGTACACACGCCGCTGCCTCAGCTTATGACTGCACTTCCGCCGGCGTGAGCTCTGACAGCTCCGTGGTGCCGGCCTCACTAGGAGGGTCCTCACCGCACCACGCAGCCTGAGCGCCTCCCTGCTCCGCTGTTCCCGAGCCTTCCTGCAGGGCTCCCCGCCCCCCACGCAGGGAGGCCTGGCAGAATGGCACACCCTCCACACCCTCTTGCCTAATTTACTGGACTTTTAAACACATTTATTTACTGTGCTATCGACACCACACCAAACATCTGGAGGGAACCTGGGGGGAAATCCACCAAGAATTTACATGTTTATTTTGCACTGTAACTTTGAAAATCAAATCAGGGAAAATTCACGTGTCCAGCCAATTTCTTCGTCATGTACAGCCCGAAACCAGCATGTGATCCCACAGCGGCTGGCCCTCCTTCCCTCTCTCCCACGGCATCACTCACTCAATGCCTGTGAGCTCCTCTCTCCTGGGCAGATTCCCAGGGTCCCCCTGCCCTGCCTGCTGCCCGGAGCTGCCTACCCTGAGCGTCAGGCACACGGAGCTCCAGGCCCGGGGCTTAGCAGGTCCTCTCTGGGCCTGGCCTGTGCTCTGTACCAGCCTTCTGCTTTATCACAGAGCAAGTCCCTTCCTTTGCCCTCTCCAGAGCTCCCCTGACCTGGTCACCATCAGTACGGTCAGTAGGCCCACTGCCAGTGACATTGAAATTGTCAAGGTGGAGGCTTCTCTTCTGACCCATCCAACTCTCCAGCCGGCAGGAAGTCCCATCTCCAGCCATGTCCTCTCTCACTCTGCCAGGCCTTTCTCCCCCTCTGATCCTTGCTGAGGCCCACCCTCCTGCCCAGGATGGTCTTCTTCATGCCTCTGCCTACGTGAATACTGCCATCCTCCACACAGGGCTGCGTGGGCACCTGAGGCCCCTCACAGCGTGGTTCATGCCTGCTGCTGCTGTCTGGAATTCTTCATTGCTCTTCTCTCTTGTGTTTTGTACGGGAGGCCGATGGGCCAGCGGAGGGCACGCGAGCAGAGGAGACATGCACCGAGCAGCTGGCTTTGTAGATAGGGGACCACCGGACTCCGGGCCCACGGGGAGTGGGAGTTCGGGCTCGGAGGTACTCAGCATGAGGACGAGATGAGTGTATTATGCCTAGGACTGAGCGGGGAGGGCGTGGTCAGCCTAGAAGGCTCTGCTTCCAGAGGGAAGTGGTCTTTCAGAGCGTTGAACCAGAACTTGCTTCCAACGCAGAAAGAACTGCAGTGTTCAAGGAGACACGGCAACGAGGAGCCCTGTCGTGTTCCTTCTGATTCCACTGCTTTCCCAGACCAGCCGCCACGATGCTGGAAACTTCGCCCCAAATAAAGGGAAGGCAAGGCAGCCCATGGTTCCTTTTCCTTTCAGTCTTTCTCAGCAGCAAGCTGGAGGTGACAGCACGTGGGTAAAGTGTGTGCACAACAGGAAGTGAATGAAACAGCCACACTGGTGTTGTATGTGCTCCCACTGCTCCAGTAATAATGAAATACATATGCGTGTACAAGCTATGAAACACAAACTGCATAATTCTGGTAACTCTGCAGATGAGTTACACTTCTTACATTTACATCTGAAACTGGCACTGCATGGTGTCAACATGAAAGTAAGCTGCATGCTAATAATTTAACATGTTTACTTAGTTTACAAACACCAAGACAAGTCAAGAGAGAGAAAGCAGAATGAAAGAAAACGTTTTAATTTTAATTCTAATTTCAGTGACCCCTTGTCCTGCCTTGTAGCGGGTCCCGTCCTCTGGCGTGCCTTGCGAATTACAACCAGGCGGCCTTCGAGCACATGCAGGGGAGTCCCTGTGTACTCGCTGCACCCACAGCCACCACCCAGCCCCGAGCACCGGAGCCCTGACTGCTGTGCCACTGACGTCATTCTCAATGACTCATTCCTGCCCCTCCCCTGCTGTCCTTTCTAATGACATCTGCCCCCGCCCCAGGGTTTCCAGGAGGCACTACAGGCTTTGTAACTGGAAAGCTCACAACTGGAAGCTGCCATTGCTGTGCTTAACGCACACCGTGCACAGCAGGTGTTCAATACATGCTTGTCGGTGCCGTTGATGGAACCATAGGCCCACGGCCGGGCAGGCTCTCCACCTCTGAGCATTTTCACGGTGGCACCGGGGCCCTGGGCAGGACAGGAGCACCATGAATGGTTGCTGGTGAATGTCTGGCTTCAGCATTTTGTTCAGGAAACTTTCTCCGGGGACAGCACACGGCAAGTTCTGGCACTTGCTCTGGTCTCAGAGATTCCGCCTGGAGGACAAACATGGCGGAGAGCTCCAGAATACGTGTTCAGAGGCACGTTAGACGGCCCTCTCCTTCTCTGGTGGAGGAGCGGGACGGGGGAGGGCAAGGTGACTTGGCCAAACCACAGATGAAGTGAGCAGTTGTTGCCTCCTCTCGGCCCAGCACCCCTCTCCCTTGCCAGCTTCTTCACGTGGCCGGAGCAGTCTCCGCCCTGTCTTAGGGGCGTCTCCACCCTGACTCAGGGAGGGGCATGGCTTGGACTCAGGGTGAGCCAAAGGCATGCTCCATCCTTGTGGCCAAGGTGCCTGATTCGAGGGCAAACCTGCGACCCACAGGAGGCCAGTCAGTGTGAAACGGGGCTTTGCAGGGTGGGAAGGGAAGAGAGCCTCCTTTTTTGGGACCAGGGTGTGAGGAGATGTGGCATGGGCTGCGGCAGCCCTCTCTGATATCCCGGCGGGACTGAGCCGGGAGCCAGCCAGCACACTTCAGGAGGAGGGCAGAGGGAATGGCTGAGGATGGCACCGGAGCTGGAAGCCATTGGGAGGCACTGGATCTACCCAGACTGAGCTGCCATAGCTATGGGAGGTTCATTATGTGAACCAACAGATTCTCTTCTCCAAGTGTGTTATTTTAAATATATACATTTTATTGATTTTTTACAGAGAGGAAGGGAGAGGGATAGAGTTAGAAACATCGATGAGAGAGAAACATTGATCAGCTGCCAAGGTACATGCCCTTGACCAGAATCGAACCTGGGACCTTTCAGTCTGCAGACTGACACTCTATCCACTGAGCCAAACTGGTTTCAGCCAAATGTGTTATTTTTAATCCCATTTGGGCATTTCTATTCCTTGCAACGTAGGTGGTATTGACGAACACAATACAAAGGTGAGGCGACTCCTTCAGGACACAGAGGCAGGCCTCAGACCCAGCTCTCCTGACTCCCCACCCAGGGTTACTATAGCAATAACGCAACCATAAGCCCCTGATAGGCGTTTTTTGAAATGACCATCTGAACTAATGCTGCTGATAACAGGCACAGTGGCAACTCAGTGGGAGCAATAGCAAATGTGACAGAGACTCCTCATTATTGCCACACTGGGAGTGAGTCGAGGGTTCCAATTGCTCTCCTGTCAGAGCCTGACTCGTCCTTCCATGTGACACTGCAGTGATTCCCACTTAGGATCATGACAGTAGGCAGCATCCACGCAGGCAGAGTGTCCGCAGACACAGTGCCACTGGGAGCCTCCGGGACCATCAGGAGGGCGCACAGGCCCAGGGCGTGGCGCTGAGCTCAGGGCATCTACACTCCATCAGCTCCAGGGATGGGCCGCAGTGAGCACTGTGCGGTGGAGAGCATCGGACTGGGCCTCCTAGAGGTTGGCATGAGCACAGCGAGGCCAGCCCACTCATCTTCCTGTCTGCACCGCCGCCAGATGCAGACCCTTGGCCACACCAATGCCGCTCCCCTCCAGGCCACTGGGGCCCCAGGTCCGACAACCTCTTAGTTGTTGAGGAGAAGGACCACATGCCCTGCAGTTACCCCTCCTGGTTGGGTGCTTTGGGCAAGAGCCAGGAGGAGAGGAAGAGCCCACGACACCTATCTGGTCTCTCCAGGTGCCCGGAGAGTCCCTTCCTGAGCCCTCCTGACGGGGTGGCCAGACGAAGGAGCTGAGGGAGCCCGGCAGCCGCACAGAGACCCTGCGGGCCCAAGGGCGGCTCGGCAGGTCAAAGGGCTCTCACCCACTGGAAGCCGGAAGCGAGAGAGCCGGGGAACCCTCTGGAGAGAGCTGGATCCTGATGACAGGCAGCTGCAGTGCTGGAGGCCTTGCATGGAGGCCTTGGGTCTGGTCCCAGGGGCGGGAGGCAGATGCTATGCTCCCAGGAGCAGTCCTACTGCCGGCAGATGCTATGGCAGCGTTACTACTGCAGTTAGCAAAGGTTTTCTTAGTTCTTTTGATGAGTCCCTTGGTCAAGTCACCTGATCTCCTGGAGCCTCTGTTTTGCCTTCTGTCCAATGGGTGTGTCACCTGTCAGGGGTGTTTTGGGTGGTCACTGAACTCATGACCTGGCACAGGGAAGTGGGCCTCAATGAAGTTTCCTGCCCCCTCACCCCTGGCTCAGCTCGCTGTGCCTCCCTCTGGTTTCATCTCGTGTCCCCACCCCATGTACTGTCTGCCTCGGGCTCAAAGGATCAGTGCGGGTAAATCAAGCCCACATGTCCACCACTAGGCCCAAGTCTTCCCAGAGGACATTCCTCACTACAGTAGTAATGCTGCCAGCTCCTGGGGCAGGATTGCACCACAGGGCAGGCTCCCCACTGGGAGGCTTAAAGGGCCAGCTCACAGACACCTGAGTCCAGCTGTGGAGGTCCTCGGGTCCGGCCAACGGCGGTGACAGCAGGCCTGGCCTCGTGTGAGCCTCGGCATGTTAGCAGCAGCAGCAGCGGCCGCAGAAACACACAAGCAGCCATCCCGCGTGGAGAAATGATGACGAGATGAGAGGGCCAGGCCCCAGCGCTTCAGTGACTCATTTCTCTTCTCCTCATGGCGGCTTCTTGGCTATGAGGCCTCGGGCAGTTAGATCCTTCCCTGTCCACCTCGGTCTCCTCGATACACAGTGTGTGTGGGAACCCCATCTGCCCCGGTCTGTGGGAAGGACATTCCCTTGACAGCACCATTGTTACTTACCAAGTGCCACACGTGCGCATGTCCTCCCCAGTTTCAGGAGAAAGGGGCTGTCGTTGCCTCTGGCTCCTAGAGAAGGAATTGCACTGTGTCTCCGGCTTGTTTCAGGTGCTTTCTCAGGGGTCACGTGGGACCATGGGCATTTGCCCTGCACACCATACAGGGCAGGGGGTGGGCTAGGGCCCAAGCACCAGAGGTCCTGGCACTGTGCCAGCCACTCCCTCCCAACGGCCACCTCTGAGCCTGCCTTGCCCGGCCCAGCTCAGTCACAGGCACAGGACTGCGTTTGAGCGGATCTTTGCTGAGCCCCACTGGCTAAGAGAGGTCCCTTCATCTCACCAGCTCTGCCAGGATCCTGATTGTGGAAGAGGGAACCGAGGATCAGAGAGGCCCTAAGCCTGCCCAGGTCACCCTGAGGGGGGTCGGGTGGGGGGTGGGGAGCCAGGAATCGAGCCTGGCTGACTTTGAAGCTGGTATTCTGTCCTCACCAGCCAGCATGCGTGGCTCAGTCTCAAGGATCCCTCATCCCCGGAAAAAGAACAAAAGATTTCAGCACATGGCCCCTTCTCAGGCTGCAAAGGAAGGCACTTTTATTTATGACAACCGGCTGGCCAAGATCAAAACTGCCAGTGGAAGAAGCCGTCTCTTATGAACTAATTTGTCACCAGATCTCTCAAGAGAAGAGAGTCTCTACCTGTCAGAGGAGGGAGAGGCCCACTCCTCCTTCTAAAATGCCCTTTGAAATTATTAGGGGAATTTAAAACAGTAGAAATGTTTTCATCATGAAAATAACATGCTAATAGAGAAACTGCAGGAAATACAGAGAGGTGGGGATAGGGGAGCCCCTAACCTGGCACCCAGAGAGAACTAGGAACCTGTTTGTTTTGTTCTCTGTATAAACTTCATTGCTTTCAGCAAACATTTACTGAGATCTTCCCTTCGAGGCTGCCAGAGTTGACTGAGGTAAAGTCTGTGCCCAGGCATGAGTGAGTATGAAGTCTTTATTGTCCACTAGAGACCTGGTGCACAAAGTCATCCCTGGGTGGGGTCCCTCATGGTGGCTTGCGGGGATCAGGCCCAGCTCACACCTCCAGCCTCACAGCTCCGCAGCCCTGCCTGGCACCCTTACTTGGCTGGCACTGCCCGCTCACCTACTCTACCATCTTGCCACGGATCCACTCTCATCGGGGTCCATTGGGGCTGGCAGTGCCTCCACTGCTGCCTGCTGCCAGTGCCATATTGCCAACACCTGCCATGGTCCACACTGCCCCCATGGTCAACATACATCATAGCAAGCGGTCAAACTCTCAGTTGAGGGGACAATTTGCATATTAGGCTTTTATTATATATAGGACTAGAGGCCCAGTGCACAAAATTCTTGCATAGGAGTAGGGGGTCACCTCAGTCCAGCCTGCACCCTCTCCAATCTGGGACCTGTCAGGGGATGTCCGATTGCCAGTTTAGGCCTCATTGGACATCCCTCTCACAATCTGGGACCACTGGCCCCTAACTGCTCATTTACCTGCCTGCCTGATCATCCCTAACCACCTCTGCCTGCCAGCCGGATCACCCCTAACTGTTCCCCTGTTGGCCTGGTTGTTCCCAACTGCCCCCCCCTCCCCCCCGCCGCCAGCCTGGTTGGCCCCACCTGCCCCCCCCCCCCCCCCAGCTAGCCTGGTTACCCCCAACTTCCCCCCCTCCAATGGCCTGGTCACTCCCAAATCTCCCCCTGCTGGCCTGGTTGCCCCTCACTGCCCCTCATGCCAGCCTGGTTGGCCCCCCTGCTGGCCTGGTAGCTCCTCACTGCTCCCTTCTACTGGCCTGGTCACCCCATACAGCCTGCTGGTCAGTCATTTGGTCATCCCTCGCTAACCCCCTGCCAGCCTTGTTTCTCCACACAGCCTGCTGTTCGGTTGTCACTGTGAAGGCATCATGACTAATTTTCATATTACCCTTTTATTAGTATAGATAGTTTCACACAGTATTCCACCTGAGGTCCCCTCAGCCACTGCCATGCACACCAGCTCCCGCCTTCTTGCAGGAGAGCATGGCTGGTGGTGGGCCACACTGCTCCTCCCTGCTGGGGGCCTGCGCTCACGCATGTGCAGCTCAGAAGTGCAGTGCACTCCACCCACAGCCTCCCTTTGACCAATGAGGGTGGAGCCGATGGACAAACGTTCCTCCTGTCCTCTCCAGGATGGACAGCTCACAGACATGCTGCATAAGGCTCCAGGGCATGGAGCAGCAGTTCCCACAGTGATGATCAAGTCAGGAATGTACCCTTGAATTGCCTTTTCCTCCTCCCTTTCTCACTCTCTGGCCTGTCTCACTCTGGTTCCGGTAACAGCTCCCAAATAAACTACCTGCATGCCAGCTCCTGGCCCTGCTCCCAGGGAGCCCAGGGTAAGGCAGTGAGTGATCATGCTGTATATGCAGCTGTTTTTGAAAAGCAAATTTAAAGATGTATTTGCATATTACCATCCACAATGGCACTACAACTGCCATTATTACATTCTATTCCCCCTTATCAATTAAAACAAAGGGAATGGTGAGGGAAAGATACGTTACCATCACTAGTTAAGTGTATTTATTTGCCTTTCATTGATTCATTGAAAACAGCCTGGGAGAATGGTTTCAGACTTTAACTTTTCATGTAGAAACTAGAGGCCCGATGCATGACATTTGTGCAAGAGTAGTTCTTCCTTCCCCCACTGCTGGCACTGGCTTCCCTCTGGCACCCGGAACCCTGGCTTCCCTCTGCCCCCGCAGGCACCCGGGACCCGGGTTCCCTCTCAGCCCCAGCTTTATCTGGAAGGTTGTCTGGAAGGACATTCGGAAGGATGTCCAGTCTAATTAGCATATTTCGCTTTTATTATTATAGATAATTTTAGGTTTATAAGAGAATTACAAAGGTAATATACAGAGTTCCTTTTATTCACAATTCTTGTATTGCTTTGTCTGCTTCACACCCCACATGCTTTCCTAGATGAGGTGGGCGGCCATGCCCACAGCCCCCCAGGGAACGATGGGCTGCACCCAGCCTTGGTCAGCCCCAGACCCCTGCCACCTACAAGTCAGCGAATGGGCAGGCGGCCAGGGGCAGGCTAGGACGGCAAGGAGGCCTCGTGGGTCCTCTGGATCCCGAGAGACGGCGTCCCTGTTCCTCCTCTGGGCATGGTGGTGTCGAGAGGTCATGCCTAGAACAGCTGCTGCGTCTTGCAGCCCGAGACCAGCTGTGGGAGGAGCCCCCGGGGACACCTGCGTGCAGAGCGGGAAGGTCGGTCTGACCGCCCGCCTCTAGCTCTGTGAGATAGCGCACTCCTCTGCTCTGTCCCAGCCTTCCCAACTGTACGCCTCCCGTTAGAAATTCTGCGTAAGCATCGTCTTCATGTCTGCCTGGTAGTCTGTCCAATGAGTGTCTGAGTTTACTTAGCCAAACCCCTCTTCTAAGACGTGCAGATTGTCTCCTGTTTCACTATTGTGAGTGATGCCTTGGTAAGCCCTTTTGTGTGTAAAGCTTTTTAAATTTTATTTCATATCCCCTCTGTGAAACTACTGGATTACAAGGCATGAACCTCTTTAAGCCTCTTGATACAGATGGTCAAACTGCCAATAGACTATCACCCCGACAGCCCATCAGCCAGGTCTGAGTACAACCTCATTTCATCAGAAGCAGCACTGGGTTTTCTGATTTTTTTTTTTTAATCACTGCTTCTTTGATAATTAAGAAACAGAAGAGTGTTGGTTGCATTTCCTAATTACTTGGCCCCTTTCCTTCTTCTTGCTCAGGGGTCACATTCCTCTTGATGTTATTGTGTCTTGAAGACCTGGTCGGGAGGTATCTTGGTCCCTATTAAATGCTGGTCCCCAAGAGGAGGCCAGCCCACATTTGTGCCCCTCCCGTG
Organism: Pipistrellus pygmaeus; assembly: GCA_949987585.1. Classification (NCBI taxonomy): domain Eukaryota; kingdom Metazoa; phylum Chordata; class Mammalia; order Chiroptera; family Vespertilionidae; genus Pipistrellus; species Pipistrellus pygmaeus. The sequence continues at coordinate 77,911,476 of OX465310.1, read as the reverse complement.
CTGCTTTTCTCCCCACGGGGATGACTCCACGCTGCTTCTCACCTTCACACACACACACACACACACACACACACACACACACACCCCGCCCTGCCGGAGTCCCACAGCAGGAGTGGATTGGAAGTGGCTTCATCCCCTGCCCACTCCTGGGACCGGGCACTGCCTGAGCACTGCATGGAGGATCCCGAGACCCCGCCTCTGCTCCTCAGAAAGAGCCACGGTGGGCCGAAACCGGTTTGGCTCAGTGGTAGAGCGTCGGTCTGCGGACTGAAAGGTCCCGGGTTCGATTCCGGTCAAGGGCATGTACCTTGGTTGCAGGCATATCCCCAGTAGGGGGTGTGTAGGAGGCAGCTGGTCAATGTTTCTCTCATTGATGTTTCTAGCTCTCTATCTCTCTCCCTTCCTCTCTATAAAATATATATATTTAAAAAAGAAAGAAAGAAAGAAAGAAAGAGCCACGGTGGCTTAGTGGTGATGTTGTGGGTACAGAACCGGAATGCCCACACAATGCCCGCATTTGTCTTCCCTCTACAGGGTCCTGCTCACAGCTCAGCACCATGCCTGCCAAGCTAAACCCTGGGCAGCACTGCAGACCAGGGCCTGTCTCAACTGGAAGAGAATGTTCAAAAAAACAATAAACACCTCCCAGCAGTGTTTCCTGAGCTCTTGCAATGTGCAGCCTCCATGCCATGGGATGCAGGGACCCGGCTCAGGGCCCATCACATTCAAGGTGGCTTCCTTGTGGTGAGGTCACAAGCAGCTTTAAGGCCAGAATGGAAGGTGTGGCCCTGGTGGCGTGGTGATGGTGTGCAAGCTCATGGCCTTCGTGGGCACTTTGCAGAGCTCTTTGAAACAGCAGGGCTTTGCCCCCAGCTCTGCCGTTACCGTGGGCCAGTGACTCACTCCCTGGTTTTTTCCCATCTGTGATAGCTCTTATGTCAGTACTAGAGGCCTAGTGCACAAAATTCATGCACTAGGGTAGGGGTGGGGGGGAGGTACCTCAGCCTGATTGTGCCCTCTCACAGTTCGGGACCCCTCGGGGCGTGTCTGCCTGCTCACAGTTCGGGATCCCTCAGGGGAATTAGGTCCAACCTGAGGGGAATCAGGCCTAAGCCAGAAATCAGACATCCCTGTCAGAGTCTGGGACCCCTCACTCCTTACCGCCCGGCCCGCTGTTCCTTAGCCCTGCCATGGAGGTGGGAGAGGCTCCCGCCACTGCCCCTGCACTCACCAGCCGTTCGCCAAGCTTCTGGCTGAGTGGCCACACCCCTCCCTGAGGGAGTGCACTGATTGGACCGCTAGGGGGCAGCTCCTGGTGGTCAGTGTGCATCATAGCAACTGGTCGTTCCGGTTGTTACGCCATAAAGGTACCTTTATGCTTAGGCTTTTACTATATAGATTACTCTGAGCTTCTCTTTGAGAAACCCCATTGTATTTGTAGACCCCGGGACCATTGCATGTTGTGCAATCTTAAAGGGGATGCATAGTGAGCACTCAACAAGTGAGGTTCTCCTCCCTCCTGGTTAAAGCCTGCTTGGGTACATAACACACAGAAAAACACTTAGCAAGCAGTCGAGGTCACCACCAACATTAAGTGTTAGTACAACTAATCAATCCTTTGGTGTCGGGTCCTGCAATAACCAACCCTTCAGTATTCATTCATGCCCAAGCCATTCCTGAGCTCCATGGTGTGTCAGGCAGGTGAGGGTGGTGGGGTGCCTATGAGAATGAGGTTGGTCCATGCTCCCAAGGAGCTCAAATTACCCTCCCGTCTGAGATGGTCCCAGTCAGGTCAAAGCAGCAACATGGTGCCCCATCTGGAAGGATGGGCCCTGAGATGGGGTACCAGGGGCATAGACTGGAGCCCCCTCCCTTCACCTCACCCCTTAACTGGCCCGAGCCACAGGGATACACGTACATGGTGGGGACAGGTGGCACGGGCAGGGCAGGAATCTGGGGAGCACAGGTATGTAGACTGGAAGATGCTTTGGCTCCTAAACCCTCACTGAGACCCAAGATGGCTGGAGCTGGGAGGGCTCAGAGAAGCTATCCTGGCTACCTCCATAATGGCAGTTAGGGAAACTGAGGTACAGAGGGGGAAGACCATATGGTCAATTAGGAGCAGTCACCCCCACTCTCATGAGGGCTGCTCCCACTCTTCTGGGTGGCCCTTGAGCCCGCCAAGTAGGGCAAGCCTAGCCTTAGGCAGGTGGGAGACACAGGGGGTGGGGGCAGCAGATAGAAGGCAGGAGGGGGAAGCCACAGCTCCCAGTGGTGGTCCTGGGAAGACTGGGCCTGATCTGCTCACAGTCAGGGTCTCCAGATAGGACCGGGCCCTGCTCTCCATGGATCCCCGGAAACCCAACCTTCAGAGGGTCTTCAGGTGTTACCTTGAACCCCCATAGCAGAAGCAGCCATGTCACAGCCCCTCTCCCAGTAGTGTGGGTGTGTGTGTGTGTGGGGGGGGGGGGGGGTTGTCTCCCAGTTCCCCTTTGATGGGGAAGGGCCTCCAGCATTGGAAAATCCCATGGTCCATAGGGGCATTTAAGGTTTCAGGATGACTCCCTCCAGCCAATGACACAACCAAATGCTTGCCACTCACCCCTGTGTGGCTGCAGGCCTGGTCCCAGAGCTCCGGCCAGGAGCTGTGAGTTTCTCCATCAGCCCTCCCATGGGATTTTCTGATCTGGAGGGCTTTGAGGGGGATGCCAGCCCTGGGACACTCAGAGTCAAGGAGTGGCCTCAGCTGCACATGGTCCAGGGTGGCTGCCCGAACTCACATGCCCAAAGTCGCTGGTCTGCCCTCACCGGGGTGGCCTTGCCCAGCCCAAGTGGGCAGAATGTCCTGGCAGAGGCAGGCTTCCCAAGCACTCAGCGACCGGGACCTATCTCCCTTTGAGGCAAGACAGGGGAAAGGCTGGGAGCAGGGGGACCGAGTGGCTCCAAGGCGGTCCTCGGAAGAAGACTCTGGCCATTCGAGGACTTTACCAAGTCACTTCTTCCGGAAGCCTTCCTGGACGGAGGCCACCCACTGTTCCTGGATTCACTTGTCACCCAATGGCGCCTGACCATCCCGAGTCTTCCCCCCCGAGGAAGCGGGAGACTGGGGGGTGAAAGCATGTGGACTCACACGTGCCACCACTCACCGGGTCTGCAGCCTGCAACACATCACATCGTGTTGCTGACTCGCTTTCTTCACCTACACATGGGGTTGTCTACCGACTTGCCGAGGCTCAAACATACCCCAACTTTGTGATTCTTCTGACCATAAGCAAGACCACAACAGTAGCCATTAAAACTCACCTTTATAAATCCTTTAAAAACTGATACAGACACTGGAGGGAAGAGATCTAAGACCTTGAACTTCGGACAACATGGCAGGCTGAATTAATGAGGACCCCTTCTGATGCAAACGTAGACAACCACTGCACATGAGTTAATGTGCCATTGAAAAAAGGTTTTAAATGCAGAGCTGCCCTTAGAGGAAGGCGAGCTCCCAGTGCCAGTTCCAGAGAGAACGGGGACCTTATACTCAGCTGAGGCTGATGCTGCAGCTGCTCCTGGCGTTTCCAGGCTGGTGGGGCTGCGGGCTGGAGGCTGGGGGCTGGGGTTTAAGGCCCAAGTGGGGGGCAGGAGCTATGGCCTCTGGCCTGCCAGATGGGAAGCTGGGGAGGAGACCCTTGCAGAAAGCTAAGACTCTTAAAAGGCAGCCACGGTATCTGAAACGGAACTAGAGATCTCCACCCACGCGCCCAAAAAAGAAGCGGGTCTCCTGTGCTCAGGGCTCGGGGTGGGGTCTAAAACGCCTTCCGTGGGAATTTGGAATCTCAAGCTTCCGCCAGGTGCAGGTGTGGGGCTTAAAGGCATATGGGCAAGCAGCTTCAAGCAGCAACCCCATGCTGAGAAACTAACACGAAACCCAGGAGACAGACTGGGGAGCCCCTGGGAAGGCCCACCCTCTACAGAGCCTGTCCATCACCTGGACACGGGGCGCTGGAGAAACAGCCGCACCGAAGAGGAGCCTCCAGTACAGAACCAGGAGCCACGGCAACCCCCAGGGAGGTGTCCGCAGACACCGCATGAGACGGTTTGCACCCCAGAACAGGAGCAAGAGAACAGCATAAAGGAGACACAAAGGACATGCGCTTCCAACAGTCACAGGTCAAAGGACAAGGAAAATTAACAAAGACCTGGGCACTGCAAAAGCCGCAATGTGCAAAAGCATCGCCTGGAAGGTCTGCACGTGGCAGTGCGGCCATGGCCGTTAGGAACAGGTGAGCGGCCACAGCTACAAAAACAATCGGTGAACCGGAAGAAAGCATGGCAGGGGGGAAGTTTCTATCGCATGGAAGCCTGATCAGGGCAGGGAATCCATGTCTCTGAACTACAGGCCAAGCAAGAAAATGTGACCGTGTGTGCGTGCGTGTGTGTGTGTGTGTGTGTGTGTGTGTGCGTGTGTGTGTTGGGGCGAGCACAGATAACATGGGTACTGTGGAGTGGGTCTGTTAAGAGGTGAGCGCCATGACCTTGCTCTAAGATTATGTCCTATCTGGTAGAACATTTCAGCATGCTTCACAATTGAGGTGGCCTACTTCATGTATTTTTGACAATTTCTATCAAATCTTCTGCAATTACACTGCCCCCCTTCTGGGATGTCAGGACCAGATGTTGGGACATCGGGGGTACACAGGGTCCCTGTTAATGGCTTGCCCGTGTTCGCACATCTCAGGGAGGGAGCGGGGCTGGCGGGCACCGCTGGCGGCTGGCTGATAGGAACGGGAGAACATCAAAAAGGCACCCCGTGGCTCCTGGCCTCGGTGCTTCCCCTGTGCCTCGCCCTGCCCACCTTTCATCCTTTCACCCTCATCCTAACAGGCGCGCAAACACACCGCTCTGACAGGCTGCTGGGGGTGAGAGCAGCCGTGCCCTGCCTCCCACCGCTCTCGGTCCCACCCGGACCATCCCACAAAGGAGAAAGCTCCACTTTCCCCTGTGCTGAGCAAACACGACAGCCAAGGGGTTGTGTCTTTTAAAGACGTTTAAGAACACACTTTGTGAGTCATCAAAGGAAAACGTCTCACTCTGAGCAGAACGCTCCCGTTTCTGAAGACAGGCCTCCCCAGTCGTAGCTGATCAGCTCGGTGCCTGGGAGCCCGCGGCCTCGGGGAAATTACTGAGCTTCTCCGAGCTCAGCTTCGTGCCTGACAATGGAGTGCCTTCCCTGTGGGGTGAGGAGTGAGATAGCTAGGGCCCGGGAAACATTGCTGCGAAGCCCGAAATGGTCTTTTGGTTGTGCTTTTTGTATTAATATCAATGTGGCTGGTTCTTCTCCAGCATGTGGTTGCTGGCGGGAAAAGGGGAGGACCCCACCATCACACCGCTCTGCTGGGCTGTGTCCAGGATTCCAGATGCTGTGTGTGCTCTGCCCACTCAGTAGCTGCCCAGGCAGCACTGGGACAGTCCCTCACTGCCACCCAAGGCCTCTCTAGACCTGTATCTGCCAGAGCACTTTAAATTCATGAATCATGTCCCTGCCTTTCCCCACCCCAAACCTTCAAGGCTTCCCAGCCCCACTTCAAATAGAAGCCAGTTACTTCCTGTGGCCAAATGCAAGGGGCCAGCCTCACCGCCTGGTCCTCTTCCCTCACTCACCACATCCCCGCCACACTCAACCTCAGGCCCTTTGCATATGTTCCGTCTCACCCCAGAACCCTCTCCCTAGTTTTCTGCAGGACTGACCCTCATCTTTCTGGTTTCTCCTTGGGAAGGTCTTTACTGACAACTCTACATAGACCCTTCCCCACGCGGCCTGTGCTGTCTGCCTCACAGTCTGCTCCTTTCCTTTCACGCCCTGGTCACAGCATCGTTATGCATAAGGCGTCCCTGTGTGTGCTGGTCATTCTCCCCCCCACCCCCCCACAGGACTGCGCGTTTTATGGGGACAGGGACCATGTCAAGGTGTCCCTGGCACTTAGTGCAATGTCTGGAGCAAAATGAGGATCAACAATCTGGGGTGAGAGGAGACTTAAAAACAAAACAAAACTGTGTATATGCTTAAGTTTGGAACTGATTGGGAGATAAAAATCCTGGCAGGTGAGGAAAAAAAACAACCAGTTCTGATGAAGGCACACTGAGATTGTAGTGCAGTGGGTGGGGGCAAGGGGATTCGCCCCAAATTGGACTCCTTCAGTCACTGGCAGCTCTGTACGCTCAGCCACATGCGGAGCTGGCTAGGGGTGGACTGCCCCTTCCTCCACCAAGCCCTCCAGGCAGGTGGCTGCTCCCCTGGGGTGAGAAGGAAGGGGTGGGGCAGGAGGCCAGGTGCTGCGGGGGGAGGGGAGGGGAGCGGGGGGAATTGGGGAGGCTCCTGATGGTTCCCGGGAGGGGAAGGTGTCTTCTATCCGCCCGACACATGAGGCGTTGAGGCTGATGAAATAGGTGAAGGCCCAGGAGGAGGCTCCATCGGTACAAGGGAGCATGAGGGAGGTCAGGGGGCTGCCTGGAGGAGGCGTCAGAGACGTCCTGAGAGAAGCAGCAGGAGAGGTGGAGAAGGTGTCCCCGGCGAGAAGTACATGGAGACCCAGGTTCAAGAGCAAGTCCCAGTGTCCCTGGTCCCCGGCTCGGTCAGCACCTGTGGAGCTCCACGTTCCCGCAGGAGCGGCGGAGAGAAGGAGCAGCGTGTTTGGGAATGCCTCTCCCTGCCCACAAGAGCCACGGGACAGCCACATCCCCTCTCCTGTCCAAGCGGATATTCCCGGGAGATCAGCCTCTTGATTAGGGGACTGAATCGTGGGAGCTGAGAAGAGCTCAGGGTGCACAGCTAAGCCGGGGCGGAGGGACGGCGCCGGCTGTTTACAAACACCCAAGGGAGGAAGCTGGGCGGAGGAAGGGCCACCAGGAGGTGACAGCTGACTCAGAGAGACACCGGCACATCAGCGTCCACGTGTCCATGGCTTCACATGCGCATGCCCACACCTAGGGTCTGTCTGTGGAGGACTTTAAACCTTTTGCATGCCTAGGAGGGACAGACACAAACACATACTGCATACACACACACGCGGCTCCCCGACCTATGTTTACAGACGATTCTCATCTACCGTGGGTAGGAGCACAGGCTCTGTACATGTGGGTATGTATGAAGTACATATGGAGTCATGTGTCCAAGGACATGTCTAGTTACATACATGGCATATAGCCATTGTGTGTATGTGTATAGCCAGACCCACATCTGGTACGCGCACACACACACACATGTGGTGCTTACATACAGACCTGATACTAATGCACATATAACAACACACCCATATCACATATATCTATCTGTCAGGGGTGTGAAGCACACCCCCTCCAGTGAGTCCTATGTGTCCCCATATACCTGTGACCTCTCTCCCTCGGAAAGGAAGAGAAACCGGAACAGACGGTCCCTGAGGAGTGTCAGCGGTCGCCCTTCCTCCCGGGGCACACGTTATTTCTGTGAGCAGTGTAAACAATGGCTCTCCTCCCTCCAGCAGCTGCCAGCGCGAATGGGCAGGATCCTCCAGAAGCAGGTGATGGCGTCACCGCCAGAAGGAACAACACGTCCCTGCTGGGGCCCTGGATGAGACGGAAGCCTGGTCTATAGTAGGAAGCAGTCCCGGGTCCAGGCAGGGACTTTCTGCAGCCACTAATGGCGTCTCCCTAACTCGCTCTGGTGCTGTCGGATCAGGTCCAGCAGGGAAACGGGCGCGAGCTTTAGCCACCGAGGCTGGGGAATCCCTGTTCTCCCGCCTTCTCCTCGCCCAGCCTGACCTCCGGACCCTCTTAGTCAGCAGCAAGTTGCGTGGTCACAGGAGGACACCCCGGTCTGGCTGTGCGGGCGGCGGTCCTCGCACGCTCCAGGAGCGCCCCCGGCAGCAGCGCCGGCTTCTCTGGGGAGACGTGGCCACCACCCTGAAGGCTCGTCCAGACCTGAGGGTGTTGTGAAACCCGACCACAGCCGTCGTTCTTTCTAAGACAGCATCTGGAGCCCTGCTGTCCAGGGAGAGGCCTAGCCTGTGTGGAGCCTGGCTCACCGGGAGGGGCCGGGGATGACAGCTAGGAGGGACTGGTGGGGTCCTGGCTCCTTCACCACTTCTCAGCCTGTTGCTTTAGCTTTTCTGAAAACCATTTCTTGAGTGACACGGGTCTCCGGGTTGGCGAAGCAGCACAGTTGTGTTGGAAATGATTTCTTCCTAAATGGCCGGGCCCTACATCAACGCCACGTGATGGTGGAGACCGGGCCACAGGGCCACCTGGTCTCCTCGGTGTGTCTTCCTGCCTATAACACTTTTAATTTGGGACAAACAGATGTGGCGATTGTTACATAAATGCCTCCATCAATACCACTTCCTGGTGCACATGCCCCTGGGGTCCCTCCCACCTTGACTTTGGACTTGACCATGTGTCTTGCTTGGGAGGAAGACATCAGCCAGCATGATGCCGCTGAGAACTGCTAAGTGCTGGCACACTGGGACGGGCCCTCCGGGACTACTGCTGCCGGTGTGATGGGCGGGGCTATCCTGCCGGAGAGGCCAGGCCGGGTGGAGGGCCAGGCGCACCAGCCAGCAGCCTTAGCTAGAGGCCAGACAGTGCAGGAGGCCCTGTGGCCTAAGCCCAGGTGAGCCTCCAGCGGACTGAAACTGTATGAATGAACCTGACAAGACCGGCCCCAACTACAGTCATGAGCAAACCTGTGCTGCAGTCTCTAGGTTTGGGGCGGCCTGTTCTTTGGCAACAGGTAACCAATACACAGACTGTTAGAGGCGCAGGAAGACCCTATATTCTGCCCAGAGTTACAGGAAGCTTATGGCTGAGTCGAGTGGAGGGCTGCACCCCCAGGGTTCTTTCTGCACCCCCAGGCCCTGCATCTGTTCTTTCTGCCAGGCTTGGCATTTCGAGGGCCCAGAAGGAAAACACTGCCTTGGCAGGCATCACAGGATGGTACCTACACGGAATAGTTAAAGCATTGGTATTCCAGAACAGGGTATGGGAAAGGGCTGGCAAGATAGGTGATGGGATTCAGAAGAGTCAGGAGAGGAAGCTACCCCCTTCAATAGGGAAATGGTGCCCGGCTGGCATGGCTCAGTGGTTGAGTGTCAGCCTTTGAACCAGGAGGTCACAGTTCAATTCCCAGTCCAGCTTGTGAGTTTGATCCCCAGTGCGAGGCATGTAGGAGGCAGCTGATTGATAATTCTCATAATTGATGTTTCTATCTCTCTCTCCCTCTCCCTTCCCCTCTAAAATCTGCCTGATGTGTTTCTTTGAGAAAATTGTTTAGCCTGATGAGCCTCAGTTTCCATATCTGTGAGAGAGGCAGAGTGCCCTCCAAGCAGGTGCCCTGGGTCAAACAGCCCCTAACCCGGAGCATCAGAAGTTCTTCTCTCGGCACCTGAGCCTCCCCCTCGGGCGTCCAGGGAGGCCCTGCAGCTGCTTCTCCAGGGCTCGTGCACGGGCCTGAGTGTTCGGATCAAGCTGGTGGCCTGGCGGGGGCACAGGGTGTCCTGCAAGTGTGAACCTGGGAGAGGAGGAGGGAGGCACCGGGAGGGGAGGCCCGCCCTGGGCCTGCTTTCTGTCTGTCCATCCAGAGGGCCTGGTTCAAAGGCAGCCGCAGCCCCTCAGAGGTGTTGCTGATCCAGGGACCCTTGACTCTGTCAGCAAGACCCCTGGCTACACCCCCTTCACCTTTGATGGCTGACCTGTGGCCAAGAGGTCAGACACGTACATCAAAAAGCTGTGCTCCCCCAGCCCGGCCAGCGCTGGGGTCCCCTGCAGCCAGGCCTGGAGGAGGGAGCAGATGCCGGCTCCTGCTCAGACCGGGCTCCTCCAGGTGCACACCCTGCGCAGGACGGGCACTGCTAAATGGGCACCTGGGTATCCTTCCTGGCCATTTTGTTGCTATAAGAGTCTCCTAGGCTGTGGCAGAGCCACCAACGGGGTGGCTTCAAACAGCCCAAGTTTGCCTCTCACGTGCTGGAGGCCACAGGTCCAGACCACGTGTGTCTGAGCTCTGGGCGATCCTTCCTGGCCTCCCGCTCCCCTGGTGTGGCCATGGCTGCCCAGTGCACCGCCTGCCTCTGCCGCTGTCCTCTCGCAGCTTTCTCTGTGTGCTGTCTCTGTGTCACCAGCTCCTCTCACAGGGACACCAGTCTCATTGGATTCAGGCCACCCTCCTCCAGTCGGACTTCCCTTAACTTGCTTATACCTGCAAAGACCTTATTTCCACAAAGGGCCACTTTCACAGGCATCAGAACTTAGGACATCAGCACCGCTTTCCAGGGGACACAATAGAACAAAATATCTGTAACCCGATGACAAGCGTAATAATAGCAATGCAATCACCATCATCAAGTACTTCCTGTCCCAGAGAACGTCCCCAGCACCTTACCTATATTGATTCACCCACATCCTCATGACAGCCCATTTGTCACCGCTGCTTTGCAGCTGAGGAAACTGAGGCACACAGAAGTCACCGGAGGTCCCAGGTCACACTGCCAGGTGGTGTGACCAGCCTGACCACCACCCTCCGCCAGTGGCTCCCGGCTTCCTGTGTGTGGGTGCCAGCGGGCAGTGGGAGCTGCACCCCTCTCCTCACCCGCTCATCGCATGATCGGGCCGCAGGTTTCCTATGTTAGGAATGGCACGGGCTGGCCTTGGCGTTCATGCTGCTTCCTCCTAAGTTTTCCTCCATGGACTCCATAGCCACCAGGGTGACATGCACCCTGAAAACATCGCCAGGACCCGAGCCCCTTTGCAGCAGGAACGGAGGGTGCGTGCCGCCCCGCGCTCTCGGCACATTTCTGACACGTCAGACAACCAGACAGGAGTGATGTGAGGCAGAGACCCCACGCCTGAGCCCACACCCCACCCACGCCTGACCTCAGAGTCACCGGTGGTTAAATCAGAGAAGAGCTGAGGTCACAGAGCTCGGGGCATGCCGGCGTCGCAGAGCAGGTTGGCCCAGGGCAAGGGGGGCTCCCAGCCTTGCCTCCCAGGGCCCGGCTCCCCCAGCGCACCCCACCCACCATGCTACTTGCTCCGGGGACAGTCACCAGCAGCAGACATGTGTCATTTCTGAGCAGTCCCTTGACTGGGGACAGGAGGAGGCAGTTTGGGGACAGCCCCTCCGGAGGTCAGGGCCTCGTTTGGGGGTAGCATTGCCCAGCTGTAGCGGTGCTGCCCCCACTGCCACGCCAGATGTCTTCTGGAGACAGCCGTGTGGTCAGCCTCCAGGCCGGGGCAGGACGGATCCGCCGCCCTCCCTCTCGGACAGGGATTTCACACCCAGGAAAATAATTTCCTGGTAAGGAGATTAGAAGGCATCACTCGCTCTCTGGACAGGATGGGGCCCGGGTGAGCAGGAGAGGAGCAGCGGGAGAGCCGGGGGCAGGAGGGGGCGCGGGAGGAAGTGTCATTATCAATCAGGGCGCTGACCCATCTAACCCAGCCTCCCGGCTCTCCTGATCCCAGGGACAGATGCCGGGTAAGAAGGTGCAAACTCGGCGGGGCCGGGCCCTCCCTGCAGCCCTGCAATACGGGTCCCTCTGTGGAGAGCGGCTTAATCTTGCCAAGAGCTAAGCTGTCCAAAAGGCCCTTTCTGAGCTCCGTGCGTTTCCGCTTGCCAGGCCTCACGTGCAGGGCTGCGGGAAGGCCAGGCGCGGCGAATTTCCTCCCGTTGGGGTGACTCATGCCCTGGTGGGGGCTGCGGTGGGAGTGGGGGCAGAACCTGAAGTCACCCCAGACCCGGTGCTGGTCTCTGGCCTCATAAGCTCATCCACCCAACGAGCACGTAGCGATCTGACCTGTGCCAGGATCAGATGGGCTGGTGATCCTGAGAAAGCGTGGTAGGTAACCGCATAGGATTACACCTTCGCCATCCACTTATTCACCCCTCCATCCATCTGCCCAACTATTGTCCATCTGTCTATCTGTCCGTTGCAGGCTGGGCTCCCAGGTTGCCCAGGCACTGATGCAGAGAGAAGTGGCAGCCAGCCTCGCCCAGGGCCTGCCCAGTGGCCCACGGTGAAGCTGTCAGCTTGCCGAGGAGCTCGTCCTACCGGTCCCCTTCCATCCAGCCTTACGCACGTTCTTAACCAACTCCCCTGTGCCGAGGAGCCAGCAGAGCGGTGTCCGAGCTGGCTCTGACCGCTCGGTACCTGCCCCAAAGGAGAAGCCAGCTGGATGCTGAGGGCAACAGTGATACTCCGCAAGGAGCAGGTGGAGGAGGGAGAGACGCCCGGCAACCAGGGCCCCACCTCCTCCAATGGCCATTTGGATTTTCCAAGAGATTCATGCGTGGGGCCAGCGGATAAATGGACCTCGCTAGGCCCGGCCGGAGGGGCTCAGTTGGCTGGAGCCTCATCGTGTGCACCGAAAGGTTGCCGGTTCGGTTCCGTCAGGGCACATGCCTGAGTTGTGGGTTTGGTCCATCAGGACACATACAGAAAGCAAAACGATGTTTTCTTTGTCACCTACTCTAGACTTTTAGATGACAGAGAACTCAAATTCTGTCTCTAAAATTACCCAACAGAATTTTGCATAGCCCACATATAAAGCAGACAGGAGACATCAGGGCCTGGCGTGCATGTGAGTGGTTTGCAGCCTTCTAATTACTTCACACAATGGAGGGGCCCTTTGAAAAATCCTAGTGGGCCTCAGCAGGTGTGTGCGAGTGTGTGTGTGTGTGTGTGTGTGTGTTGGTCGCCTGAGGACCCATCTGTTCTGAGCTACACAGAGAACACTTTCTGCCAGGGTGTGAGCACAGTCCAGGTTTCCCGGTTGCCGCTCTTCTGAGAGCCCTAAGGAATGGACTCCGTCACCATGGAGTGTGGGTTCCGGGCGAGGGGGGTGCCGGCTCCTCACTCTGGTTTGCATTTGTTGATCCCGAGCGCTAATCGTCCTCTCCCAGCGAATGCTGCTCACCACGAGCATCGCCATGAGCCACATGTGTGCACAGTGAAGGCGGAGTGTCCATCAACAGGAACGATGATTAGCGATTTATGTATCAGGGTCTTGTTTATTCTTCCATTGTCAACAGTGGTCATTATTTATTTGAAACGGGGCCTTTCTCATTTTCTGGGCAGCTCTGCTCTGAGTAAGAGCGTGTTGAAGGCTTAATAATTTTCATATGGCCGGGACCCAGAACAGAGAGGGCTGAGGCTCCCTGTGGTGGTGAGAAGGGTCTTCCCACAGGGCGGCTGGCCCCACATCACAGAGAGGGAAGCGCAGCCACAAGGCAGGAGAGCGGAGAGTCAGAGCACTGGTGGCCTCTGATGAAGCTTCTTGGCCCAGACAAATGACTCCCAGAATCCAAGGGGAATGGCAGATGTGAACTCAAATCCTCCTTGGGGAACCTTGGAGAAATCACAAAGAGCTGGAGGTGGACACGTGCTCCGGTCTGCCACCCCCCAAACGGGAAGCAAATGCATTTGCATGGCTACAAGGAATGCAAGGCAGGGTGGTGCCGGGGAAGGCGAACAGGAGCTAGCAAGAGCTGGGATAGGGTATCTACTGGTTTCTGGGACCTTGAGCAATTCCTTAAGCCTGGCTTTCCTCATCTGCGAAATGGGGATAGTAACTGTGCCCTACAGGCTGGTGCTGAGAGTGTCTTATATTGATTTTTGCTCTCAAAGATGTGCTAGGTCTTATTTTCAGGGGTTGTCTTATTTTTCCATGAAGAAGAATACGGTACACATTTATTGTTAAATGAAAATAAAGGAAATTTATTACCTGTATACAGTACGGTAGTACGGTAGTTGTCAACACAAACCAGACAAACTGAATCCTACAGTATCAAGAATTTACTCATTTATTCAATGACAATCATGTCATCATCTTCTGGAACATCATCATAACAATCCAATTCCTGAATTTCCTGGTGAATTTCTTGTGACTCCATTTCTTTCAGAATCAGTGGACCAAATCTCTCATGTTTACCCTAGGGGGGCCTTATTTTCGGGGGGATGCCTTATATTTCACTCAGAAGGAAACCTGTAAGTAGGTCTTGTTTTCGGAGGATGTCTTATTTTCGGGGAAACACGGTACGAGTGACTTTCTGGAGGGCCAAAGATATACCACTTTCCTCCCTCTTCCCCTCTACGGCAGCTACATTCTCTCTGAAATACGGAGCAGGGTTCGGAAAGAATTGGGAAGGAATGCGTTTCTCCTGAGAGAAGGCTGTGACAGAGGTGACTGCTATAGTGCTGTTAAGATCCAGGCCCGCGCTTCCTGGAGCTGCTCGGATGAGAGAATCCGCTGTGGGTCCTGGAGGACAGATTTCCCCTATTGATGACGGGGCTGGGGCTTCAGAGGTCCGAGGAGGTGGCCAGCAGAAATGGTTTGCTTTAAGACAGTGTTTCTAAGACTCTCTCATGTCACAGGCTCTGGAACCAGTGACACTCTCACCCACATTGTCTCCACTGGGCTGGGAGGAAGCGGGGAGGTGCTGGAGGCATGTTGGGGCCAGCCGCTGGACTTGAGCTGGCCGAGCGATTGTGTCTGAGGAGCAGGCCACCGGGCTCCGGCCAGCCAGGTGGAGGTCCCAGCAGAGCCCCAGAGCTCAGTGACTGTGTCTGCTCCAGCCTCAGAACATTACTACAAGCATTCAACAAAGACCTAGACAAATTGTTTATGAAGTGTTCAGGTGACAGGAAGAGCTACTAAGTAGAAGATAAAAATTACCAGGCTTTCTACAAACCTATTTTTTCCTGACCCTCACAACCACTGCATGAGGTTGGGACAGTTTAATTATTTTATTTCACATCTGAGGAAGCTTGGCCTTGGAAGGGTAAATGACTTGCCCAAGGCCACACGGCTAGGCAGCAGAGGAGCCAGAGTGGATCAGAGGCCCCGAAGGGCCTGTCTTTGAGTCCCATGTGAAATGCCAGCGCCTTTGGGTGCATCCACAATGCTCAGGACCCTACAGGAGGAGGCAAAGGAGGGGCCATTTTCAGACTTTGTTCATCCGTTCATCCAACCGCTACTCAGAGAACACCTGGTAGCACCGGGTCCTGTGGACAGAACAGGAAGTGTGCAGAGGAGCCAGGCCTTACAGCCAGGGACATGAGGCTGCAGAAGGAGGGCCATCAAACAGCACACGGGAAGATGAGTCAGGTCATTTAAGAAGATGGTGATAGAACCCAACTTTTACTGAGTGCTAGACAGCGTCCCAAACTCAACAATCCTATGGAGTAAGCGCACTCATTCCCCTTGCTTACAGATGAGAAGCGCCGAGGCAGAGTCTGAGCAGCCAGTTGCCGGCCTGGGCTAAACGGTGGCCCTTTACTTCGGAGCCAGCACAGTGCACTGCTCAGCATTCTGCACACACAGCAGGGCTGGGAGGGCTCCGGGCAGACCAAGGTCCCACCAAGGGTGTGGTCGGGGAAGACCATGGGTGGGGTGGCGCCTGCACCTGAAGGAGGAGCAGGAGGCTGGGAAGCCCGGGGAGGGGGGGGGGGCGGGTTGAGGAGCAGAAAGATGCCGGGAAGGAGCCAGGGGTCAGGAAGGGACAAGTGGCTGCAGACTGTGTAGGTCACGGCAGAGTTCGGACTTGTGAGAAGTATGCTTCTGACTTATCTTCATAGAAAAGAAACAGCATGTGGCCAGGCGGTGACTGCATTTCCCCAGGGCAAACAGGATGTGGGGTGGGGGGTGGAGGGAGGGTATGAGAGCTGCGCACGTGGCTGAGAGCACATTCCCAGGAAGATTCCACTAAACAAAGAGGCGGAGACAGCGAGGTCTTAGCCCAATATTTTAATGCCCAATGGGAGACAGCCAGGCCCAGGCAATGCCTGAGGAAGCCTGGGGCCTCACAGGACTCAGCAGGGAGGGACCGGAGGGGGGACTAAGCACACAGGCTGTGCTCCCTGCCCCGTGAGTTCCTGGGCCGGGGCGCCCGCTCTGAGAGTGTCATTAAGTCTCCTTTTCTCCAGGCTTGTTTCCAGTCCGTCATTGACATCCGGACAGGTGAGCCCGTTCTGTGGAAAGCCCAAGTGGGCGTTTATGCAGGAGAGCCGAGTGCCCAGGTCCCTTTCCCTCTGAGTGCGGTGCTCCTGGGGAGCCCCCAAGCTGGGCGGAGCCGCAGGACCGAGCAGCTCTGAGCACCCTGAGGCAGCCCACAGCTGGCACCGCTGCCTCTCCCTGAGCCCTTCTCACTTTCCCGCTTCGTTTTCAAAGCTCAAACCCTAACAGGTCTGCTGGGGTCCCAGAGCCGAGCTGGGTGCCCAAGCAGGACGGCGCGGGGCCTGGCCGGGTCAGCTCAGAGCGCAGTGTACCTGGTTTCCCGGTAAGGAGTGGGGCCTGGGGGACACATCGAGTATCCGTCCACAAAGTAAGGGGTTCGAGTGGAGACCCAAAGGCCTTGCTAAACCCATTGGCACAAGGAGTGGAAACTTCCAAGATGAAGTGTGAGAGCCAGCGGCTGGCTCCGGAAAACCCATCAGGGAGTTAGGGAAGAGGGTGAGCTGGGAGGATGAGGCTGGGGAAACAGGAGGCAATGAGCTGGGAGGAGGGCACACCAGGGAGGTCAGAGAGTCAGTGGGGAGGGGGGGGGGGCGAGAGGGGGAGAGGGAAGGGAGCTTGAGAGAAGGTGGAGCCAGAGTGCAGGGAGAGGAGGAGGAAGATGAACTGAAGGAAGGAGAATCAGAGAGGAGGGAGCTGGCTCAGTAGAGGCAGTTCAAGGAAATGGACTCGGGACTTGGGGCATCTGCACGCTTCGGGTGACCTGACAAGGGGTGGTGACGGGCAGCAGGCAGACTCCTGCTTAGCCTCCCAGGCCCTGTTCCCCTCGGTCCGCTGCAGGGACTCGGGGCGCAGGCTCTGTGGGTGCAGGCCTGGAGGAGTCCCAGGAGGAAAGGGTGCCGATGCAGACTTATTGCCCTGACAAGTGGGGCTCAGCTGCTCGGACAGTGCCCCGTCCCTGCACTGAAAGGTCACAGGTTCCGTTTCCGGTCCGGGCACATGCCTAGGCTGCAGGTTCACAGTTCAGTGCCCCATTGGGGCACATACGGACGCAGCCAGCCAATGTTCCTCTCTCTTCCTCTCTCTCCCTTCCTCTCTCTGGAAAATAAAAAAGATTTGTTGATGGAGGAAAGCCGAGGGAGGTTCCTGGTTGATGATATACTGCTATCCGCACATAAGCTGTCACCACTGCTCAAGGCTCCCTGACGGGAGGCAGGCCCTCTCCCTAGTATCTCTGCTCCTTTCTGTGAGTCTCTGATCACTCGGAAATTAAAAATTAAAAACCAGACCAAACTGTCTTGCCCAGGAATTGCCTGCAGCCACCTCCAGAATTCAGCCTGACACAGAGACGGGTTTTGCTGTGCAAGTAGCAGTTTCTCAGTTAATTCTGAAAAGAATGCGTGTGGAAGCTCACCCAAATTTGCTATTTATTTAGTACATCTCACTATATTTTTTTTTCTTACCATAATTTTATGAACTAGGAAAAAATTTAATTTTTCTTGCTTCTTCTTGTGTCCTTCATGTCTCCGCTTAAATCCAACGTGCCCATGAATTGCTAATTTTCTACGTGGGCTCCGACCTGGAAACAGCTGGGAACTGCTGTCCGAGAACCCAGCTCAGTGAGGGACAGGACCTCTGAGGGGGGAAGTCTCCGAGGCTCAGCAGGGGCCCCTGGGCTGGGTGGGCTGGAAGTGATGGTGGGTGGTGGGTGACACTGACAGGGTCGAGTGGGTGAGCAGAGTAGAGGGGGGCGCTGGCGGGAGACATTTGCAGCAGGAGCTGCAGGAGGAAGCTGGGGCCCAGGACTGCGCCCGCCAGGTCCTCCCTGCCCGGAAGGGATTGCTGCACCCCCCTCTCGCTCCAGCATTTCCAGGGAGGGAGCCGAGAGGCATGGGCCCGGCACCAGCTCCCCTCTGACACCACACGGAGCAGCTACCACTGCTCAGGTGCAAACGGAACCACCCTGCCGGGGTGCCAGGACCCTGGAGGGCACTGCTCCCCTGTGCCAGGGCCCCGGGCGGCCAGCCTGCTGCCTGGGAAGGCTCAGGATGCCCGCAGCCCTGGCAGGGGCTGGTCAGCTGGACTGCGTGTCGGTGGCCAGCGAGAACATGTCTGTCTAACAGGTCCCCAACCTTCACCCAGGCCGGGCTGAATGGAAACATTATCACAATTTAATTACCTTTCACAAACGCAGCCTGAGAAACCCCACTCCTTGGCCGGCATGCCAACCTCGAATGGAGCCAGGGGTGAGCGGAAATGTGCCCCCCGGGGCCAGGGGGCGCCCCCGAGGAGCCGCGCACACGCTAATGGAGTTTAAACGTGACCTGGGGGCCCTGGGCCCACGCGGGGCCCAGCGGGCTCCCCGCAGCAGGACTGCGGAGGCCAGGGCAGGCCGGGCTGTCTGCATGGTCTCAAGGGCTGCTTTCCCCCTCCTTCTCTCTTTTCTTTCCTCCTCCTCCTTCTCCTTCTTCTTCTTTTTCTTTTTTAATAAAACGGATGATAAAGGGTCCTGCCAGGATCCATTGTCTTCCAAAGTCCAGAGTGCTTGAAATTAATTTATCCGCTTAGGACGGTGTATAAATTTCTCATTACGAGTGTCAGTGATGAACAAGAAACCATTCCAAGGGATGTCTCGGGCCCTTGCCAAGCCGCGGGCCTGGGGTCCCTGCGGAGCCAGGGCGGCGACAAAGGGTTTCACACAGTCAGGAGCGTTAACTATGCATGCTTTCGCGTTGCCCGGGCTCAGCCAAATGCCCTGTGAGAATGCCACGTCCACACCGGTTTTATTATTCCGCACAGATGCCGGCTGGCTGTGTGTTTCCAGCTTGTGGAGCATAATGTGGGGTGTTGGGGGTTCTCTTGTTGTTGAGCATGTACTTTCTTCCTTTACCCTCCCCAGGCCTTCTCTCTGCCCCCCACCCCCGATAGCTGGGCCAGGGAAGTGGGGGCAGCAGGGGAAGTTCTTGGAAGGGCTGGGGAGAGGTGGGGGAGGGGATTAAATGAGTCCCTTTGAGGTGTGTGCCTTGGGGGGGAGGGTGTGGAAACTAACAAGAGGAAAGGGGAGGGGAGGAGGGGGTTAAGCCCTGGGAAAAAAATGGCACCCCTTGGTCCTTGTTGGGCCGGCCTGCCAGCTACACTGGGCACAGAGAGCCCTGCCCGCCAGGCTGCTGGCAAGGCTGCCAGCCATGCTCGTGGCTGTCCTGCCCGCCCCCCGAGGACACAGCTTCAGAGAGAGGGATCCTTGGGGTGCTCCTGCCATGTGTCACCTAGTAATTCCTAAATGCAAGTGTCACCCAAGGCTGCAAGGGCTGAGGCAGCAGCAAGGCTGGGCACAAACCCAGCCTCGGCACCAATAGCGCCCCTGCCCCAACATCCACAGCCCTGCCCGCTCGGGGCCGCCCGTCTGTGGGCTTCTGCTCAGGAGCCCCCCGGCCAGGTCTCCCTCGGAGAAGGAGGCCCAAGAGCAGCAGGGAGGCAGCCCGAGGGGCTCAGCCAGGGTAGGACTTGGCAGAGTGTGGTTTCTCCAGAGTCACCAGGTGGGGACAAAGCGGAGACCTTAGGGGCAGGGCAGGGGGACTGGCTGGGAATCAGGAGACCCACGTGGACTCCTGCTTGTCTCCCGGCTGCCTGCGTCCCCAGGCCCACTGCCACCCTCTCTGATCCTTTCTGCGCTCGTAAAGGGCTGGGGGTCTCCACATGGCCCGTGCTGTGGGCTCCATGAGGACGGAGAAGGGGCAGGCCGTGCTGACTGGGCCATTGACACTGACTGCAGTCTCCACAGGCCGAGAAGGTTGGGGTCCCCCTCCTGGGGGCCCTGCTGGTGACACTGCCTGAGAGTCTCCCCCAGCCCCTGGGATATGCCTGGCCACCTTCTCCACACAGGGCCCTCTTCCTCAGGGAGCCTGGCCAGAGGGCGGAGCCTGGCCCCGGGGCCACCTCCAAGAGCCAGCAGTCTCACTGACGTGCTCACTCCCAAGCCCTGTGCCCGGCCTCCAGGGCAGGGCCCCTTGGAATGGCTGCTTGGGATGCCTGGCAAGTCATCGCCCTGGGCTGAGGGCCAGCCCACAGCCCCTGAGGAGGTGGCCTCATTAAGGCCTCATGGTCCAGCGGGCAGGGCATCAGATTGGACATCTGGAGGCCTGGGGCCTGGCCCAGCTTGCTGCTGCTCTGCTGGGTGACCCTAAGCAGATTACTTGGCCTCTCGGTGCCCCATCTGCCCCCTCCCCCCCATCTGGCAAGGCTTCCTGGAGGGAGCATTGGGGTGGCTCACAGAGGCCGGATTCTACAGCACCTCGGTGAGCCTTTCCAGCCATGCCAGGGTGTGACAGGGACAGCAGGAACCCGCCTCGGGCTGCCACCGGCCTGCCTCAGAGGCCAAAGCCGTGAGGGGCTCCACAGCATCTCGGAGAGGAAAGATCTTCAGAACAATCTCTCCTTTTGCAGATGGGGAAACAGAGGCCGGGAACACGGCTGGGTTCTTTGCCAAGTTAAGAACCAGAGCACCCATCCTCTGGCCTTTCTATTTCCCCCGAGCAGTTTGCTCTGTCTCTCCTTCCCAACAAGGCCCCCAGGGTGACACTTTCATCGTAAGGGTCTAACCCTGTCCATCCCGCATCAGCCCCTCCCACCACCTCTTGTCTGAAGGTGATCAGCCCCCTCCGCAGGCATCCCCGGCCCCTTCCTCTGCAGCCTCCTCCATCGCCTTCCTCCACCAAACACAGCCCGGCTCCGCATCACCCAGGCGGGCTCAGGCCCTCCACGTTCCTGCCGCTCCTGCCCCCTGGGGGCCTCTCCCCTCTCTCCTGGTGAACTGATGGCCCCTCATGAGGTCAGTGAAACATCCCTTTTGCTTGACACCTGCTCCAAGCTGTCCCCAAGGACAGGCCTGCTCTGTCCTGTCACTGCACGAGGCCCACCTCTGCCAGCGCACTGCCCAGTGGGTGCAGGGCCTTCCCGAGCAGGACCTGCCGCTCAGCCACGCTGGGGCCAGAGGGTAGGTCCAGGGGTTGGCACATTGTCAAGGCCAGTGTCCTAACCCACAAGCCCCTGCCCACGTCCCTGCCCTCCTCTCACTCCTCCTAGCACCTGCACACAAAGCGCTCAGAAGCTCTGACCAGGGAGCAGTGGCACACCAGCCACCTCCAGCCCAGCCTGGGGGCAGCCCAGGCCATCCACCCCAACTCCTGCTCTCTGGTGTCTGGGCCCGTCATCATAGACCTCCTTACTGTGCCTTCCCACGTGTTAGGTGACACACACTGGCGTGTATATGTATAATTTATCATATAAATGCGTACTCCTGAAGACAGCATGGCTGCTCAGTTTCTCGCTCACTGAGGAAACCAAAGCTCAGAGTGTCAGTGGCTTGCCTGGGGTCACAGAGCTGGAAGAGGCAGAGCTGGGGTCTGAGCCCAGATCTGCAGGATTTGAAGTCATGCTCCCCACTAGCACCTGCTGGCCTCCCTCCCGGCTAAGGGGCTGCTTGGCGGGAGGGAGTCGGCTGAGTTGCTGCAGGAAGTGAGGAGATCCTACCCCTTGGCACCGGCATTTTAACCCGTCTTCAGAGCTTCTCCCAAAGTGGAATTTCAGACGTCACTGTTGCCTCATGTTAGAAAGATTTATCTGATCTCTGCCTCAGCAGCATACTCAGGGAACTTGTGAGGGTTAACCTCTTCCTATCTTTCTCCATCATGCTCTCATTATTTTATTTTATTTTATTTTATTTTATTTTATTTATTTTATTTTAAGCATTTCAAGGACCAAAGCTTGGGGGCAATAGCCAGAAATGAGATGTTAATTGAAACCCCTAAGGTTTTAAAATATCAATTCTCTTCCAAGTGACCTAAAAGTTTAATACAATCCCAATCAAAGGCCTAGCAAGATTTTTTTTAAAAATAGAAATTGACAAGTTGGTTCAAAAAAAAATTTTTTTTTTAAATATTTTATTGATTTTTTACAGAGAGGAAGAGAGAGGGATAGAGAGTTAGAAACATCGATGAGAGAATCATCGATCAGTTGCCTCTTGCACACCCCCTACTGGGGATGTGCCCGCAACCAAGGTACATGCCCTTCACCAGAATCGAACCCGGGACCTTTCGGTCTGTGGGCCGATGCTCTATCCACTGAGCCAAACCGGTTTTGGCTCGTTCAAAAATTTTTATTGGAAAAACAAGGCACTGGAAAAGCCAAAACAAGTTTGAAAAAGAACAAAGTTGAGGGATTCACTGATTTTGGGATTTACTATAAAGCTACCATAATCGAGACAATATGTTACAAGATAGACAGGGATCAATGGAGGTGAATAGGAGATTCAGAAATAGTCACACACAGACACGGTCAATTGCTTTTGGATAGAGATGTAGACAATTCAGTCTTTCCAACAAATGGTGTTGGAGCAATTGGGCATCCATACTCAAAGAGACAAATCTGGATTCTTATCCACATCGAGCACAAAAATTAACTCAACGGACCATAGGCCCACAAGAGGAACCTACACTCTTAAAATGTCTAGACAAAAGCATAAGAGAAGGTCTTTGTGACCTTGGGTTAAACACAATTCTTAGGGCACAAAAGAGAAATCCTAAAAGGAAAAACAAACTAACACACTGGATTTCTCAAAATGAACAGCCTCTGCCTTTGGACCATGCCCTGGCTCAGGGCCCCAGCGGAGCCGGCCTCGCCGGGGTGGCGGGTGAGGCGGGCAGAGTCGCCGTGGTCAAGAGCAGCAGCGGAGGCCAGACCGTGGGCACCGTGGGTGCCGTGAGCACCGTGAGCACCGCGGGCTGGTACAGGCTGGGGCCCTTTCCACACTTGGTCTTTAGTTTGACACTTAACATCTTTAACCTTCTGCTTTCTCACCTGTAAAGGAGCTGCCTCTGGAAAAGTCACTTGGAGGAACAGAAAATTCAGAAGTTTTGAGTTCCTTCTCTTCTCCTCAGAGAGGACATGCAGCCGGAGGCCCTCCTGCAGGAAGCACTGCTCCAGCCCAAGTCCGGACCTGGATGGTTCAGGGAGGCACAGGGATGCCCATCTCTCCAGGGTTGTTGATGGTTCTAGAAGCCAAGAGTGGAAAGTATGCACAGAAGTAGGAGAAAGAGGATGGAGGGAGAGCAGGGGTGGGAGAGAGTAGAGGGAAGGCAGCAAAAGCACACGGCACGCCCAGGTGACCACCACAAACCGGCGCTGACTGGGAAGAACCTCAGTGGGAATGAGCTGACCCACTGGCTCATGCCAAACCCCACAGCCATCATGCCGCATGCTCCGCCGAGCTGGAGCAGGGCCCTGTGCCCGTGAGGGCTTCCCTGTGCAAGAGCCCTCCAGTCAGCAACAGCGTCTTCCTCTAGTTCAAAACCTGAGAGTAAATAACTTACCAATTCTCACCCAATTGCTGCCAGGACAGGGTATTTTATATTTTAGAAAGTGTTTGCTGCAAAACAGATGCAAGAACAACTTGTGGCCTGGGAGGGTTATCGGTTACACATCATGTCAGCCTCATAGGACACTTCCCCCCTCAAGCACCCTGGAAGACGGGGTGCCACAGCTCCAGTGAGGAGCTCAGCAGCTAATGTCCGGGTGTCAAAGGTAGGGAGTCTAGCAGTTTGGGCAGGGGCCAGGAGCGCGGATTAGTGAAGAGGAGGAGGGGGAGGGGAGGAAGGGGAGGGAGGGAGCAAAATTAACAGATACATTTCCTTGCACTATGTATTTGAAGGGTAGAGGTCTCCTAGACAATTTCATCAACTCGAACCCCATGGATTGAGCCTGTTCTATGTTTGGGTTCTGAGCCAGACCCTGGGAATAACCAAGGCTGGGGATTTCCTGTTCTGAAGGAGCTCCCCAAAACAGGCCTGTGGGAACTCCCCCTTCCCAGCCTTGCACTCCCCCCCCCCCCGCGACCCCCACCCCACCCCCGGTCCTGCACCTAGGTCAGCCATCCTGGGCTCATCAGGCCAGCGTCTGTGAAAGGACCTGGGACCTGTTCATGTCATCCCCCTGACAGTGCCCGCACCACTTTATTATTGGGACAGAATCCAAGTGCGTATCCTAGCTGACAAGCCTGAGGAGTCAGGCCTGCCTGCACCCCCATTTCCCACCAAACCCCCTCCAGTGTAGCCCCAGTCCAGTGAGCTTTCCCCTGCTCCTCTGGCACCCCGATGTCTCTCCCAGGCAGGCTGCCCCCCTCCTGCCTCCCGCACATCCTCAGGAAGGCTTTCTTAGGGAGGCTTCCGGGGACCCCCCCCCCCAAATGCAGGCGCTGTATTGCCAAGCTCCTCCTGGCAGTTAGCACATCTACCTGCTGTCTCCCCTCCCACACCGAAGCCTCCCTCCCAGCGGGGACCGGGCCTGGCTCCTCCTCAGTGCTCGCCTCATGTCCACCCGGGCTGGCATTGGGAAGGCACGGATATTTGTGGACCGAATGAACAAGTGAAGAAATAAAGACTCTGGAGGCCACCGATGGGTGGACTGGGATGACTGGCTCCCCAGCAAAGGGAGCTGGAGCCGCCCACAGAGCTCCACCGGGCTGCACGCCATGCAGCATTGCTGACCCGCTGTAGCCCTGTCCTGGGTCTTCTGGGCCAGGGATGAGGGAGCCCGCGGTCCCCGGGTGCCAGGTCTCCCTCTTGCTCCTCTTCCACGTCCACTAACCAGCGTGGTCCTCCCCCTCCCTTAGGGGCTGGAGGCCGCCCCTCCTGTGTTAGAGCCCTGCTTGCTGTTTGCAGAGTCTGTCATCTCCCTGTCCTGGGTTTTCATCTGGAGCAGCTTTGCTCCCCCAGTGTGCCCAGCACAGGGCCTGCTGCCTCGCCCCGCACCCACCGGGCTTTCTGTCTGCTCACCAGACCCACCACGGCTTTGAGTCAATTGTAACTTGGATCGGGCAGGGGTCCTCACAGGAGGCCCTGGTCCCGGTGTCCTGAGCTCCCTCTGATGCCCACACTTTGCCCACACCGCCAAGCACCCCTCTGCGGCCTCCTCCTCACACGCAGCGTGCTGCGGGGAGACTGAATCTCACTGAGCACTTAGGACACACTCCGTCGCTGCATCTGTGGAAGAGGGTTAGCGGCAGCACCGCCCAGCGGGTGGCGGCCAAAGGAAACAGCTGGCTGCCCCCACACCGGCCTGGGGCTCAGAGCGCACCCCAGGCTGCCTGCCTCCAGCAGGGGGTTCTTTCAGGAAGGCTCGCCCTGTGGAGGGCATAGGCGGGTCGGGGTAGGGGTGGGAGGTGGCTGCGAGGTGCACTCCTCGGAGCCCCAGACTGCGCAGGGCTGCACTGCACACTTCCCAGGCAGGAGCACCCCTGCCGGGAGGCCGGAGCTGCCATCACCATGAAGATGGGCCCGGTGACCTGCCCTGCCGGGGCCGGAGGCTGCCCTCCGCAGTGACGCTCACAGGCTCAGACCGACCGTGGGGGATCAGCGCCCCGGCACTGCTCCTGGGCACAACAGTGGGCACATCAAGTCACAGCACGTCCGCCTTATTTGCCAATCTGTTGACTGTGCCCCCTGGCCCTCAAGTCCCTATTCATTGAGTGGTAAACATGTTACCTAGCAACTGAGTGTCAATATCAACAAAGGCTCAGATGAAGTTGTTAATCTGGGTGAGACTGACAGAGGGCCGAGGTGCTCCCTGCGGGCTCCTCCACTCATTGTCTGACACTTAGACGGGCCCACGGGGACATCGAGGCTCAAAAGACCCCGCCTCTCCGCCCACTGTGGAAATTAAATGAAGTGTGCATCTCAGGCGGGAAAAGGCCTGGCGCTGGCCGCCTGGAGACACTGTTTTCTTCTCTCTTTCTTCCCCACAGCACCTCAGGCCCCGGGGCAGAGTGCTTCTCCGAAAGCAGTGACCGCTGCTAATTTTGGAAGGCATGCCTGCCATTTGTTCTGTTCACGGGGCTGCAGGTTGGGTGAGGAGGGCAGAGAGGGCTCTGGACTCAGCCCTGTGCCAGGCTCAGGCTCCATCGCAATCTGCGCTGGAATGAGGGTGAGCACGTGGCAGGCGCGCGAGGGAGCAGCTGCTGCCTCTCCCTGGAGCTCCTACGTCAGTGGGAAGAGGCCATAAACAAATAAAGAAACCAGGTCACGATCTAAGCTGTGCGGGTACCTGGGGAGAGCATTTCAGCAGGGGGAGGGGCAAATCCAGTCCTGAGGAATGCGTTTTGTGTTTTGTATCTTCAAAGAACTGCAGGAAGCCAGAGTATCTGCTTGGCTGATAGTGCAGGGTCTGGGGGACTGGGGGGGGAGGGGTGCTATGGCAAGGAGTCAGAGTTCATCTAAGGAGGTGGAAGCCAGTGGAGAGTTTCCACTGTGGGCGACTCGGTCTAAATTCTGCTGGATGGAGAAGTGACTGCAGGGGCCCGGTGGAGGCAGGGGAACCGTGTAGGAGGTTCTAGGTGAGAAGCTCTGGATGGTGGCACTCTGTCTCATCCCCAGAAGGCCCCGCCTGAGGCTGTGGTGGAGGAGTGGAATGGGCGCAAAGGGGGCCTAGCCTTGAGAGGTCGACCTATGGGGCTGAGGCTGAGCTCCCAGCTCGTGCTCGGCCCTTCTTCCCTGTGTCCTTGGAGAACACTGCGCCTCTCAGGCCCCACTGCCTCATCTGCTAATGAAACCGTTTGTTCTGTCTACTCTCCAGAATGCTAGGAGGAGGGGTGGGAGGACCATGCATTTGGAATGGGGTAAAATTGTTTCCTAAATCTGACTGAGCCTTTTACTAGCTGTGAGGCCTTGGTCAAGCTACCTAACCTCCCTAAGCCTTGGGTCTCCTCTTCTTTAAAATGAGCTAATGGCATCTGCCTCCAAAGGTGCTCAGTCAATGCTTAGTTATTTGTTCAGCATACATTTTTGTGTGTGTGCTAGGCATCGTGCGAGGCAGCTAGATGAGTAAGACCGGGCCCTTTTCCTCCAGTTCTCAGAAGACTGGCTTGTTGAGAACAATTACAGCCCAGGGGCCTTGCCCTCAGGAAGCCCTGGCACCCCCGCTCTTGCCCGGGCAGCAGCAGTGTGGGGGTCTTGTAAGAAGTATTAGGGCTGAGCAGAGGGGGTTGGGCTAGGGTTCAGGAACCCAGGTGCTAGCAGACTCCTGCCCTGATTTCAGTCTTTTCTCTGGGTCCTGGTTTCTGTACCAAGAATGAAGAGATGGGATTGGATGGTCGTTAACTCCTTCCACCTCTGACAGCATGGAGAAGGACCATCTGCCTTGGGCAGGAGCTGAACAGAGATAAGCCTGGGTTCCTGAGGCCACAGGCAGGGCAGCCTTTCAAAGATTCAGGTTTTCCACAAATCCAGGTTCCCTCCGGCAGCAGCCTCTGGGCCTCGGGGGCCCTGAGGAGCCCTGGCCGCTGAAGGAAGGTTGTCCCCTCACAGTTGTCTTTTAAGCTTCTGATCCTTAAAGGAAAACATGGGGCTCTCATGCCCCCGACACCTCTTGAATTCCTGCTGATCTCCATCTTAAACATGGAGACGGCAGCCTCAGGACAATGTCTGGAGAGGCAAGAATGTCTAAGTCAATCCTATCTAATTGACCATCACTCCAATATTACACAAGATGGCTGCCCCCATGTGGTCAAAGATTCTGCCCCCATATGGACACAAGGAGGCCACCACAAGATGGCCAGCAGGGGAGAGCAGTTGGGAGGGACCAGGGAGGGCAGTTGGGTACGATCAAGCCTGCAGGAGAGGGCAGTTAGGGGTGACCAGGCCTGCAGGGAAGGCAGTTAGGGGCAATCAGGCTGGCAGGGGAGTAGTTAGGGGGTGATTAGGCTGGCAGGCAGAAGTGGCTAGGAGCAATCAAAAAGGCAGGCAGGTGAGCAGGTGGGAGCCAGCAGTCCTGGATTGTGAGAGGGATGTCCGACTGCCCATTTAGGCCCTATCCTACCAGGATTTCATCCACCAGACCTCTAGTAATAACATAACTTGCATTGTGTAGAGGTGTATGCTACTTTCTGCTGTGGCAATTGCTATTCACATCCCATATGCAGAAAGGATGGAAAGTTTCTTTCAAAATTACATTCAGTTAATAATCAAGGTAAGCCCATTTTGAGGGGGGAGATGTGTTGAGCCATATGAAATTGCCAATAACTGACCACTTCTGACCTGTAAAAACAGCAATTTCATACAATTCAACCTACCATAAAGGTGATAACAATAGCAGCTAGCGTTGACTGAGGACTTACTACAGCCAGACGCTGCTCCTACTGCTTCACAGGGGGCATCTCACGTCGTTGGCATCTCACGTCGGCATCTCACGTCGTCCCCAGAGCCAATGGAGTGCTTGGGAAGCACTGCAGGGCTGGTCCCTCCCTACACACTACATCAAGCAGCCTGGCCGAGGCTAGTCCAGAACCTGAGCCCCTCATTGACTGCAGAGTCCATTGCCCTGGTCCACCCTATGCTCATATTTCCTGAACAGCTAACACAGAGCGTGGGCTGGTGATGGTCATGGCTGGGGAGTAGGAATATGGGACAGAATTACAGCAACTCTCCCAGCCTTGGGGAGACAGATGGGTACACGTGATGAGTCCCCACTGTGCAGCCCATGGGGGAGACTCAGCACAGCCCTGTGGGCAGGAAGGCTGCTCCCTGAGCCCCTTGCAGGCCGGGCTGAGCCGTGTTCACCTGTGATGGGCAGGAGGACCAGGTGACCAGAGAGGAGGAGGAGCAGTGGGGCAGGTAGACTAAGATGCCAAGCAAGGAAGGCACGGGAGATGAGGCTGGGAGAAGAGGCACCAGGAGGTAGGCGTGGTCCCAAAGGATGTTTTTCTTCCAATTATGGGACACATGTAGCATTTTGGGGCTCTGTCCCAGCTTACCCACCAGCCCACATGACGTGCTCTTATCTGCCCACACTTGGCAGAGATGGTTCCAGTGTCAGTACAATGGGTGACAACCGTCAGAGAGGGGAAGGGAAGCCAGTGAGAGCTCAATGACAGTCGATGGGGAGGCACACAGGGGTTGCAGGTGACAGACTCGGTGACTAAGCTTCAGTGGGCCACAGCAGTGGGCAGGTGTTACAAGGTGGTACCAAAGGAAAAATAGAATCTGGGTCCTAGGTGCCAGGGAGAGCAGACATCGGTAGATGATGGTTCTAGGTGCCAGAGGTGGAGCTTGTGAGCTGGTTTGAATCCCAGGTCAAAAGCTTCTCCTTTTGGTGTGAGTTACACCCCTCCCAAGGGTGATGGTGGCAAGATGACCAGCGTAGGCACCAACGGAAACACAGACAGAACATCTAAAGCCAGGGTCTCCTGACTTAGAGGAGCGGCCCGGGTCGGGTGGGAGAAAATGCTGGAGAGGGAAATGGGAAATTGCTGAGCCTGGTGGCTTGGGCCGCAGCAAATTGGGCTCTGTAGGCTCAGCAACCAAATGGGGAAGGAAAGCAGGAGAGACCACCGTTCCCTCTGGAGTTGCAAGAGCAGCCTCATTTTCTCATCCATCCAATGGGGATAATATCACTGATGCTGGCATGACTGTGAGGAGTCCACAGGCCAGGAATTAAATCCCCCTCACTCTCCTCCTTGCCCTGGGGTAAAGCATGGTGGCTGCCCCAGGCTGAAGGGTCGGGGAGGGAAAAGTCCACAAGAGCTGCTGTGTGGAGGTGCCCTAGGGGCTCGGAGCTCTGGGACGGGCCTGCCTGTCTAGCTCTGGGCTCCTTCCTGCTCTGAGGGCAGGTGGGCAGTGCGGGGCCTGCAGAGAGCGGGGAGGACAGCAG
The DNA here is from genome assembly GCA_949987585.1 of Pipistrellus pygmaeus. Classification (NCBI taxonomy): domain Eukaryota; kingdom Metazoa; phylum Chordata; class Mammalia; order Chiroptera; family Vespertilionidae; genus Pipistrellus; species Pipistrellus pygmaeus. The sequence continues at coordinate 77,881,809 of OX465310.1, read as the reverse complement.
GGTCCAAGATGGCAGCTCTCCTGTCCTGTGGCTGCTGTCTCATTTTCTGAGTCCCAGAGAGAGAAGGGCAGGCAAGAAGGGAGTGCTGGCTAGACAAACACAAGGAAGATGGACAGAGGGAGAGAGGGACGCCAGGATGGGGGCTCCGAGGTGTCAGAAAGACAGGGAGAGGAGGCAGGCGGAGACCAGGGCACAGTGGGGAGAGCAGCGGGCAGACTGCATTACCCGCACGTCTGTCGCTAGTGCAGGGTGAGGGCTGTCACCCCTTCCCCGCCACATCCAGCCCGGGCTGGGAGAGCCTCACAGGGGCGCTGAGGGAGCCGGAGCCACCCCCAGCTCTGCCCCTCCCTCTGAGCGCAGAGGCCTGCAGCCGGCACTCGGCTCTGGCTCAGGCCTCAGTTCTCCCTCAGCCTGACCCCTAAATCAAGCCCACCCCCGGCAGAGCCCCAGCTGTGGCCCCCCAGCGCCAGCCTCAGCCTGGGAGCCGGGTTGCTTCCTTGTTGAATTGTTTGGGCCCCTCTGACCCTGCCCCTAGCTGCCCAGGGTAGGAGCTCCAGAAGGGCCCAGCCTGCCCACCTCTGACCTGCATCCTGGCTGCCCTCCCCTCCCTCTGTCGTCTCCCCATTCCTTCCGCTGTTGGCTGCCGAGGGTGGGGACCTACAGACTGTGCCCCAATATATAGGTGATTAAATATGTACCATTTATATTTCCCCTGGAGCATGGGTAAGTGCTCAACAATGTTAGCTATTGGCCACATTTTAATCATGTCTTGTCTCTTCAAGGCTGCATTTCATTCACCTCTGATGTGAAAGCCACGCAGCATTAGGCTCCTACTGACAACTCCCTCTGGGGTTTCTTGAAAAAAAAAAAAAAATGCAATCTAAACATGAGGAAACATATGACAAACCCACCCTGCTACAAACTAGCTGAGCCGAGCTCCTCCCAAGTGTCAGGGTCACGGGAGACAGGGAAAGACAGTGGCCTGATACTGCAAATTGGAGGGTTCTAAGGAGACATCACCGCAAGATGAGAAGTGGGGTCCTGCTTACATCCCGATGTTGTGAGGTAATTTGCAAAATTCAAGCAGGCTTGCAGATTGGTTGTTAGTGTCATGTCTGCCCGCCCACTGGTTCTGACCTGCGTACGCAGTTCACAGGGCATTAGTGTCAGGGAAGACTGAGTGAGGCTGTGCGGAACTCCTGGGACTATTTTTGCCAAGTTGTTTCAAGTCTGAAATGATTTCAATATGAACATTTTCACCAGAAGGACTAGTGAGAGCAGCTACCTCACAGGCTCTCGGGAACACATGCAAAGCACAGAGCAGCGCGGGGCACCCAGCAGACTGTCATCGCTGCCAACATGCAGACCGAGGCCACAGCTGTCGGAGCCAGAGGGCACAGGGCGCCCTCCTTTTAAAGCGCCATTCATCTATCTCCCTACTAAGCACACTTCTGGAAAGCACAAGGATATGGCAGGGAGCAGGCCCATGCCCATCCCTGGCCACCTGGCTCCAAGCGGCAGAGGCAGATGTCCATCATTGACTCCCCCCAAGCAGCACCTGGGCACACAGGGCGCTGAGGACTGTGCCGGGGAGTCCCCAGGTCCCCACGTGTGGGAGGGCCTCCTAAGCCCTGTCCCGGGAGGCCAGGCTTCCCGGCATCTGAAGGTGGCAGAGAACGGTGCCAGGAAAACAGGCCGGAGGCAGAGTGTGAGCGGGCTGTCTGCGGGGCGTGAGCGGGCTCTGAGAGCCGGGGACGGGAGGGACGGCCTGGCCGGAGGGACTGCAGTCCAGGCCGGCCCGGCTCCCGGCCCTGTGTAGCCTGTCACGCCACAGGGCAGCCACATGTTCCCCAACGCTGCACTTCAGCTGCAGAGAGAGTCCCATCTTGCAAATTCATCAGCATGTGGGCTTTGCGCCAACTTGGAGGGTTTTTTAATAGAAAAAAAGTGTAGATTGGGTAGGATTTGGTGATCTTGAGAGCGGGTCACTCTGCCAGCTTTCAGAAGAAAAGGGGCTTGGCGGTGTCGCCGTGAAAAGCAGGGTGTGCTGCAGGCAGATAACAAAGCACCTTCTGTCCCCTGGCACCGCCCGGTGCCCAATGCGTTTCACAGCGTCTTCGCACCTAGCCCGGGGGCGGGCCCAGCAGATGCCCCTGCCCACGTCACGGGCTGAGCATGAGGAGCTGAGAGCCAGAGAGCTGGGGCTCTGTGTGCCCAGGCGTGGCTGCCCAGCAGGGCAGTGAGGTGGGTGGGCAGAGGCCTCTGTGCCTTCCGCCCCCAGGGAGAGGGTGCAGAGGAGGAAGTCCCGGCACAGTGGCCGGACGGTGCTGGTTCATGGTCTCCGAACCTTACGCTCATCAGGAAAATGGGCCCACAAAACCCCTCCTGGGGAGTGATGAGCATCCGCCAAGTACTTGTGGGGTGGCCCCAATGTGAGGCACTCAGGAGCCGCTCACTAGATGGAGGTCCCTCCTCTCAGCCTGTAGGATGCCCTGTACGCGCAGCCCAGGAGCAGCCTTCGGGTTCTGACCCGCGTGCTTTCATTGCTCCCTTCATGCTGACGCCACGCAGCCAGCCTGTGAGCACACGGCCGTGCCGATGGCTTTCACTCATTCACACTCAGACACACCTACTACACCAGACACCGGGCCGAGGGCTCCACACACGGGAACCCCGACTCTTCATAACAACCCTGAGACGTGGGTACAGATAGTAAATGGGGAGGTTACAGGTCGAACCCAGGAGGTCTGACTCCAAATGTCTGTCCTCAACCACAGCTCTGCCCACCTGCTGCCCGAGAGGATAGCTGTGCCACCAGGGCATGGCTTGGATTGTGACTCCAGGATTCAGTGAAGTCCTGACCCCTATGCCTCAGCATGCGGGACTTTGTTTAAAAACTGCCTTCTTGCATGTGCAGTCAGTGAGGGCCTAGGGTGGAGCCTGGTCCCCTGTGACCGGCATCTGTCTGTATAGAGAGGAGAAATCTGGGCACAGAGCAGGCACACGGGAGAAGCCCTGTGAAGGTGGAAGCAGAGATCTGGCGGATGCTGCTACAAGCCAGGGAACATCAGATCCTGTCCGCAAGCCACCTGCAGCCAGAAGAGAGGCCGGGATGGTGCTCCCTCAGAGCCACCAGGAGGAACCAGCCCCGGCAACACATGGACCCCAGGCCCTGGCTTCCGGGACAGAGAGTGCATTTCTGTGTGAAAGGCTCCTCTCTGTGGCACTTTGTTAGGACAGCCCAGCAAACGGTACCTCCATGCAGTCTCTCCAGGGCATGTCCCAAAGCAGCCCCCCTTCCTCGGGGACGCTACAGAATCCGGGGAGGTAGACTCAATCCTTTTGGTGTCCTCGATAGTGACTCTTACCGGAGGCAGCTTTGGCAATGTCTGGAGACATTTGAGGTTGTCACCCTGGGAGGGGCTACTGGCATTGAGTGGGCAGAGGCCAGGGATGCTGCTGACCCCCATGCAGGCACAGAGCAGCTCGCCACAGAGAATTACCTGACCCAAAACATGGACAGTGTTGAGGCCGCAAACCCTTTTGACAATCAGAGGACTCCTGTGATCTTCTCCTTGGAAAAATCTGCTAACACGTACATTCACTCAACTCTCTCTCACAAACACATGAATGCACTCTCAGAGACATACACACTCACACAGACTCACACTCCCCCACTCACTCACATGCCATTCTGTGCCCCAAGGAAGGGTAGAGTCCCAAGCATGGCAGGTTAAGCACCCTTGTTGCTTTGTTCATGAAGATATGTTGTTAACATAGCTAAGATTTTTAGCATTATGCACAGAGATACAAATATAAGATAATAAAGGCAAGGCTAAAAATCCTATAATCTTAACTTGAATTGGAAATATCATTGTGAACTCATGATGTGTTTTCCCTTTCCTGAAGAAAGCACCTGCGCCAAGCTCTGGCCACCGGAAAGTTCCATGAGTAACGCCAGCCCAGCGTCATGAGCTCACAGCTCCAGGCCGGGATCTCCCGGGAGCTAGAGAGCCTTGGAGAAGTGGATGACTCTGGGGCTGTGGGGGGGAAAAAAACATAAGATGAGCTGAACCATCTTGTCCTACCAAAAAGCAAAGACTTTGTCCCAAGTTTCTACAGCTGTATCAGAAGGAGCTCACTCAAAATGGTTCTTATTGGCCAACAATGGGAAAATGTTATCATCAAAAACAAAAATGACTGAGATGGATTGAAATAAACCAAACACTGAGTTTATAATCATAGCTTTAAAAAATTAATTGTCACCTTTGGAAGACACTAGAAAACCAATATATTACTGTGGAAAAACTTTTTTAAATTATTATTTTTAAAAGGAAAGGTTCAAACATTTATTCTGCCTTTCCAGGGAAATCATTAATGAAGGAGAGAGCTGTTGTAGAATAATTAATTTCACCTAGAAAATGCAAAAGGAATAAGAGGATGTTACCCTTTTAAGCCCTAATGAAATAATGGCTGGCATGGCTGTCAAATCCATGAACGGGAGGGCTGGTGGGAAGTTTATGATGGGCAGGTCCGGCAACGACACCTGAGCCTGCAGATTGGTTGAAACTTTACAGAAAGAGGCTCAGACATGCGCTCATGATGAGATATAACAGGAAGCACATGGCACTTCGGAGAGGTTATTGCAAAAATCTGAACCCAAATCTGGACCTAACTGTGTATTTATAGGAAAGACAGGCACTGGGAGGCTTGTTAACACAGTATGGTGATGCAATCAGCCACTGGCCAGACCCGGGACCTGGGAAGCTCCAAGTACAAATGACCTGAATTTTGCTTTTGGTTTGTCTTTTCCCCCAACAAACACGTGGCATAAAAAATAAAATAAAAAAGGTGGTGGGGAAAACTGTAATAGAGTAAATAGACTTAGGAGACATATTATTCAAGACAATGTACAGACCCTGTCTGAATTCTGATTGAGGAAATGATTGTAAAAGACGTTTATGGGGAAATTTCAGGGAATGGATGTGAGATGACGTTAAGGACTTATTGTTAATATTTTTAGATTTGACAATAATGGCATTGTGAGTTTTTACAGAGAGCCTTATCTTTCAGAGATTCATGCTGAGGTGTGTAGCTGAAGTGGCCCAGCAGCGAGGCAGTGGGGTTGGCACAGTAGCCGCTATTAAAGCTGTGTGGTGTGTGCAGAGGTTAGTGTCCGCTTTCTACTCTTGTATCTGTCAGAAACGTTTATAGTGAGCCATCTGAACAAGGACCGCTGGGCTGGGCGTTGGCTGAGCCCCCGCTGCAGCTCTGCGAGTGCCCTCAGGGGCTCACCCCCGCCTGCCTGGGTCTCCACGTCAGTGGAGGGAGGGGTCTGTCAGGAAGCCTTTCGGAAGAGGTGGTACTTGATCTGAGTTCTAAAGTGAGTGTTCCCTGGGGGACGGCCTCGGGCAGGGAGCCGGAGCAGACCCCGGGGCCACAAACGTGCACACAAGAGATGCTCAGAGAGGCAGAGACCTGTCACAGACACACAGGCAAGGGGACCGCGGCAGCCTGATTAAGGGCTGGCTGTGGCTGTGGCTGTGGCTGTGGCTGTGGCTGTGGCTATGGCTGTGGCTGTGGCTGTGGCTGTGGCTGTGGCTGTGGCTGTGGCTGTGGCTGTGGCTGTGGCTGTGGAAGGACAGGAGTTGGGGGAGGAAGATGGACCAGAGGGGCCCCTTGTTGGGGTGGGGCACGTATAGAAGAAGACTGGGGTCCCTCAGGATAGGTACCCCAGAAGTGGTGCAGAGAGTGGGATCGGTGCTCAGCAGTTCAGCCACTTGTCCAGGACTTGCCCAGCCATCACATTCAACCTTGCCTGGCAACTAAGTGCCCACTGTTCATGCACATTGCAGTCTTCTCTCGCTCCCAGCGATGCCAGGGCTAGAGCCTAGCTCCTGCCGTCTGTCACCTAATACCAGCTTCTGTGCTCGTGGTTCTGTTGGTCCCTCCAATCCTCCCCCGCCCGGCTCTGTGTGCATCCCCGGCCCCCAGCTCCTTGCATCTGCCCTCACCTGGATTCCCGGCGGGGCGTCCTGGCAGGAGCCGGCAGTGGAAGAACAGAGGCTGGGAGTCCTGCTCCGGGGCTGGCTGTGCCCTGTGAACACTGGCTTCTCCCATTTCACCAGCTGTGAGCCTGGTTCCTGAGCTCCGGTCCTCCCTGCCCCTCTGGGCCCTGGGCGGTAACAGCTCCCATGGCAGCCAATCCCTGGGTGCCTTACACCCCCCTTCATTCCCTATAACAGCATCTCTGCAAACAGTCCCTTCACTTACAAGTCTCTTCACCAACGCCAACCAGGTGTTTCTTGCTTGTCACGTATGGGAGTGCCCGCCCACCCTGCCCCTACCAACTGTCCCCATCCTTGAAGTCTCAGGCCCCAGACAAAGCACCAGGATCCCTGCTCACAAACCATGAGCCCACAGGCATGCAGCACCTCTTGCCAGTGCCGTTTGCCCCCCGAGCGAAGGTGTGGCCCATGTGGACGGTGACAGAAAAGACCTCTGGATGGAGACTTTGCCTCTGTGTCCTCCGGGAGCCCAGCCGGCCCGCCCTGGCTGGCCTTACAGGAGCGGGGCACGTGGCGGGGAGGGCAACGCGGCTGCAGTGGCTTGATCTGAGGGAGGACAGCATTGTCCGCATTCCAACTCCTCCATGGTAGAAGCGGAGTCAACGGCAGTTCGAAAGCCAGCCCCTCTGCGACTTTTGCAAACACACCGGGTTCCAAGAATAGAAGTTGTGTGCTGGCCATGGCACACACCCAAATCAGACAAGCCAGAGTGCCCACATGTGAACTTCTGTCTTAATTGGGATTCTTGATCTTGATGAGTGAAACAGACACACACACACATATGCAACCAGATTTCAGTTTAGCCCATGGTTGGTAACACTGTTTGCATGAAGAATCAGAGAAAATGAAGAAAACTAAAGAGCAGGCAGGGCTCACTGGGTGTGGTGTCTGCTCTGGGACTAGGATCTGCCCCAGGATGGCACTGTGTCAGCAGAGGCTGCCAGGCTGAGGACCGGGGCAGCGCTCATGCCTCCAGACCGGCCTGGGCTGGGAGCTGCGTGGAAATCACACCGCTGCACACGCCTGGCTGACAGGCAGGAATGCTTCTGGGAGCCCAGCTCGATCATAAGCCCCGAGAACTGCCTGTCCCATGCGGACCCCCGCTGTGGGAGACAGGCGTTTGTCTCCCCAGCAGCTTCAGGAGATTCTGAACAAGTAAGAAGTGCCGGGAACGATACTTCCTGCATTCTGGCTGAGCCACCTGGCCAGGAGGAGAATCTGCCTGCGGGGGAGAGGCCTGGAGAGGAAGGCCTGGCCTGCACCAGGGGCTTAATAACTCTTAATTTCACTCAGGTCCATAGTTCTGGCAACTGATGCTGAGAATAACGATGGTGGTGGTGGCGGGACCTGTCGGTGTGCTTCTTAAGGGCGTTCCTGTATCATATTTGTGTCTTGCTTGGCATTCACAAGGACCCCTGCAGTGCGAATGGCAGCTACTGCGGTCCCCCTTCTCCTGATGAGAACACCGAGGCCCAGGGATGGAGAGACTTGCCTGCACAGACTCCAGTGTCCGGGGCTGGAGCCAGAGCCGGGACCAGAGCCGGAGCCAGAGCCGGAGCCAGAGCTGGCGCTTGGCGCCACGTCTGCTGCTCTTATCGTCACACCCAGGACTTAAAGGCTCAGCAGCGGCTCCCAGACGAGGAAAGGCTCCTGTGTTCCGGGAGTGACGTGAGGCCTGGCTGATCCTCAGGAGCAGGACAGCTTCTGGGGTAGAAGAGGAGGGAGAGCCTGGTTCTCACTGAGATCAGTGCCGGGCACTGAGGTGGGCAACTGCCCAGAGCTGGATGCCGCAGCTCAGGGCCAGGGAAGGAACGGCTCTCCCCACCAGGCTCTCCCACCAGGGGCACCACCAGGGGCACCCGGGGAAGGCTGCACCTTAGTGATGTGGGGGGTTCATGGTGACACAGTGTGGCCCTGGCTTTGGGGGTGGTTTTATATGCGAATACCCACTTTCACGTGAATCAGCTCTGAGACCAGCACAGGCCGGGGCTTGGAGCTATCAAGTCCTCAGCATGGGCCTGTGAATGCCCCCTTTCTGGGTGAGGATCGGACGTCACCAGTGCTGTGATGTGTTAGCCCAATGCCAGGGGAGGGCATTGCAGAGAAATCACAGCTCCTTCTCAGCCCTGGGCCCGACAGGGTGGTCTTGGAGAAGAGCCCCTCCCCCTGATACTGTCATCCTGGCTGCACCCCTCAAGCAGCCCTCTCACCCCACATTTCAATCAGTGCTCTCGGGGTGGCCCAGGGAATGCCAGAGAACAGCTCCCCCGACTTCAGGGTCCCTGGCCACTGGGGCCTCTAGTCCATTCCAGCCCGGCAGGAGGACGGGGAAGGCGTGGTGAGGGCGTGGTGAGGGCGAGCTGAAGGCGCAGTGGCCAGGCCTCCCCCTGGGCTCCAGCTGGGCTGCCGCGGAGCAGGGCCTGCTGAGCCACCTGGCCAGGAGGAGAGCCTGCCTGCGGGGCAGAGGCCTGCAGAGGAAGGATGCCCACGGAGCAAGGAAGCCATTGAGAGCGGAAGCCAAGCCCCAAAATGAAGTGGTCAGCGAGGGAGGCCAGCAGGGCATGGGCTGGCCCAGGCCTTGTCACACGCCGCACTTCCCACACTCTCACCTCCCGCCCCGCCGCTGCTCTGGCCTCCGCCAGGATGAGGGCCCGGTGGGAGACACTGATGGCCTCCTCAGAGCCGGGCCACCAGGGCGTGGCCTGAAGGATGCATGGGGCAGAGGCAAGCACAGAGGAGGGAGGTGTGCCAGGCTGAGGAATTGCTGGGGGTTTACGGGGTACCCAGAGCCCACAGCAGACAATGAAGCAGGAGAGGGCAGGCCGTGGGGAGGGTCGACAGCCAATGTGGGCTTTCCAAAGAGCACCAGCGAGCACTGGAGGCCAGACGCCCCTCCTTCGGCGACAGGAGGCCTAGGGCTCAGTGTGCCGAGGGCCATGGAAGTGGCTCTCACTCCTGGCAGCCAGCACAGCCCAGAGGCTCTGTGCTTCTCCCGTCGCTCACTGGGCACGTGGTGCTCGCCCTTCCCCCTCTGCACCTGCCACCAGCGCTGGCCCACGTGCAGAACCAATGCCTGCGCTGGGATTTGACCCCAGAACTGTCACCAGGGACCTTGTCTTCCCACCATCCTTGTCTTGGGAATCTCTACATGATCTGGGGACCTGCTGTCCATGGGCCAGGTGACCCTGTGCGAACACCCAGGGACCCGATGGTCAGTGCTTATTGAGCAGCTTCTTTGATGAAAGCTGGGGAGGGGCCTCAGGAAGAGATCGGGAAGGTGCCCGGGCCGTGTCCACATGCTGATGGTGGAGAGACGAGGCTGGTCACACACCAGTGGTCACAAGGGCTCAGTGTGTGGCCCAAAGGGACTCGGGCGCTGGAACTGTGCGGGAGATGGGCAGAAAATGGGGTCAGTCCGTGGGCATCTTGGTTTTCTCTGTCTCCGTATTGTGACTCTAACGGCAGAAACCCGGTAGGTGCCGTTCTGCCCCGCCTGACCTTGGCTGCTGAGATCTCGGGGACCTGCCCTCCTGGGCCAACTCTCTGCTGCCAGTCGAAGGCCACAGCCAGGGTTCTCTAAACTCTGTGGCCACTACTTCCTGATGCCAGAGCTTGGCTCTACCCAGCCCCTGCCCCACCTTCTGCATGCCGACCCCAACCCCATTGCCTCGCATAGTCCTAACCTCCCAATCCCAGCCTTGTACCTGGCAACTGCCATGCTGAGAGAAAGGGCTAGGGTTTGGGGTCAGCCCTGGGTTATCCTCTCCAAACCTCCGCTTCCTCCTCTAAAAGGGACAGACGTGCCTGCCTCTTGGGGATGATGGCGAAAGACAGAGATGATCACAAGGCGAGGAGCTGGCACTACCAAAGGTGTTCTCAGTCAACCGGGCCATCGCTGCACAGGCCGTGCCGCCCCCCCTCTGGGGACAAAGGGCCGGGCATGCCTGCCCTTATCAAGCGGACACAGTGCGCATGGCTCAATGGGCCATGACAGCTGCACGGTTGTGTAGCACACATTTATCCAGCATGGTCCCTGATGCTGCCTCTGGCCACTCTTTGCTACAATGACGTAGCAGAAATAAAGGTTACCCAGAGCCAACGCAGACATTCAAACTCTTGTGGGTGGCCAGTCCCACTGATTTCCCTCCTGCAGAATTGCTCATTGCTGCTCTTCCAGGGAGCAGCAGGCGAAGAGGCAGTGAGGGGTCGGGGTGCATGAAGAACTGTGCCTCAAACGCCGAGACTCATGCAGCCCTGAGATTCCCCCCAGAGGAGCCCTGGGCCAGTAGATAGACTGTGGGAATGGCCAGTCGCCCACCGTGGGGCTGGCCGAGTCTCCTGCATCATATAGGACACGTTCCCTCTCCATCCAACAGAGTTCAGTTTGCTTGTATTCAACATGCATTCAATGCTCTGCTCTGAATAAGAATTCTAGACTTGGAGTTCAATGAATTCATACTCTCTTTTTTCCAACAAAATTAAACATAAAGACCCAATAAAGGAAACACAACTGTCTATCAATCTGGTTGAAGAATGAGCCGTGGAGGACAGTCCCGATTTTTAGCAATTTGTCCCGCATCCCGCTGCGTTTTTAAAAAGTCCCGATTTTTGGAAAGAATCTTTTAAATCTTTTGGACTTTTTTAAAACGCCGCGGGACATGGAACAAATTGTTAAAAATCAGGACTGTCCCGCCAAAGCGGGATGTCTGGTCACCTTAGACTAAAACCTGGGGCTGTGGGAGGCCAGCCATGAAAACCACTAAACCCCCAACTCTTTTACACCGAGTGACTAAGACCTGGGACTGTGCCCGCAAACGCACACGCAGTGGGTCAGAGCGCATTGTCCTGTTCTCTAACTGTTCCCTGTGTGCTGAGCTGCTCTCTCTTAAGGAGTGGACACGTGTTCGCTCCTCCTCTGGGCTCCTCTGAGCCCTGGGCAAACACACGTGAGAGTTCTTGATTAAGCGGACATGGATGGGGCCAGAGTGCTGGGCTAACATCTGCTCTGGACTGGTGAACCCTGGTGTCCTTGGCAGAGGGTAGAGCGTGGTGGGGTGGACACACTCAGCTGGCACCAGGCCTGCTCCAAAGCCTCAGGAATCTCAGACGCCCAAGCCCAGCACCTCCAGGGAGAGGCCGGCAGTGGGTGTGGTGGCCATGTCTGGTCAGGCTGCCTGCAGGCTAGAATAGGGCCTTTGGGTGTGGGGAAGGAGACACGGAGCCAGATAGGTGCTCTGGCCTGGCCAAGTGGGGCTTCAGCCTGGCACAGGGGAGGCGTGAAACTCCCACTTGGGGCTGCAGGGGAGAAATGTCCCCTAAGCCACTCTGGGCCAGGGGCAGGAACCCGCATTGCTGGAGGGAGCACCGTGGAGTCGGGACCTCACATGGTGGGGGCTCTCACATGTCTTAACTCATCTGGTTCCCCTCACAGCCCACAGGCCGGCCAAGGTCATCACTCCCATTTACCAACACAGACAATATTTGTAAACATTTTCTTTCCCAACAGCAAAGAGAGAATCTTCATTCGAACCCAGTTCCCAGGACCCTCAAGTTCACGTTCTCCCCACTGTATCTGCCACACTGCTTGCGGACGACCCCAGATGGAGCAGAGCAGCGGCTGGGCCATGGCCTTCGGATCCACCCACAGAACATCGCTGACCACAGAAGTCTGAGACGCCACCCACAGAACCAGGCGCCTGTGGCCATTGAACCCATCCGGCTGCCGTAGGAGCCGGTGTGTTCTCCCAGGTCTGCGAAGAGAAGACGGAGCAGAGCCATGAGAAATGCTTCCACGAGCTTCCCTGGAGCAGCTTCTGTTGACCTGCCCAGGCACAGCCCGAGCAGATGCCTACTCTGGCCCCGCTGCTTTGAGGGTCAATCTCTTGTTTGTTAAAACGAGATCCACTCGCTTTCATGACTCATTAGAGGCTGTCAGAGCTGATAATACACTCAACTGCTCAGTCAACACCAGCTCACGTGGCACCGGGGCCCTACAGTTAAACACTCATGGAGCCTGAATACACAGCTGAGCACAATAGCTCTGCAGTTAAGACTCCTCAGGCTGTTTTTGCACGAGGGACTTTAATGTTGTTTGCCCTTCGGCCTCCTGCGTGGCCCACATATGCCCATGTGTGTGCCCATGTGTGTGCCTATGTCTGTGCTGTGCAGGGCTGTGGTGTTCAGCCCTCATCACGCCTGCAGCCAAGTCCCAGAGGCCAAGTCAGAGGTGACTCCTGGCAGCAGGTGGTCTGTCCTGTGCACACTGGACCCTGGCCTGCCAGCTGGTCCGGTGAGGGGCTGAGTCCGGCGAGCTCTTGGCCTCCCTCCCACGCTGCCTGCCGAGGACCGAGATGCAGGCAGAGCTGCGGCAGGCAGTGGCCTCTCCAGGCAGCCCCCATTTCCTGCATCCATGCAGCCTTCTCACACCCCAGCCGCTCCCTGCTGCCTGCTGAGCCTCCAACAACCACCCCCCGAGACCACCTTGTCTTCGGGGTCTTCGAGGGCGGACCGTTCCGCAGCAGCACTGTGGGAGCCAGAGCTCCAGTGGCAGTGGCACAGGGACCGGTGAACCTGGCCTGGGAGACAAGGCCTTCACAGCTGCAGCATTCTCTGAGAAGGCCTTGCCAATCTAATCTACCCTGTGCCAATTAGAAGGCCTTGCCAATCTAATCTACCCTGTGCAGGCTGGCTGCAATTTGAGGAGAAGAAAGAATAAGAAGTCAGCTCTACTTCTGACATCTTTGAACGCCTGTGCACAGCGAAGGGCCTCAGGGCAGATTGCTGCCCTCGCAGGACTCACACCTGCAGCTCTGAGGCAGGGGGTCCAAGGGGGAGGTTGTGGAAAGCTCCACCGACAGCGCCCACACCCACCTCCGTCTCTTGCAGGCTCCATGCCTCTTGCGAGCGTGCGCCGCCCTTTCTGCCACCACGTCAACTTCTCTGAGCCTCCCAACAGCTCTCGGACAAGAACTGGCGTTGGGCTGGAGCTGGATAAATATTTGCTGAATGAATGGAACAGCTCACCCGAAGCAGCCCGTGCAGTCACATGGGCTACGTCCCCACAGCGGCCTCAATTTCGCTCCGAGTCCCCGCTTGGCTTGCAGGGAGTCGGCTTCTCAGGGGCCTCTTCCCACACGCAGCAGAGCACCGGGGACGCCTGTCTGTGGCTCAGACTCCTCCCGCACACTCACTGCCCACCTGCCCGCGCAGCAGGACTGGCTCCCACCTGCCTGAGGGTCCTGGCAGGAGGTGGCATCATTATCCATGCCCTCAGGACCTCTGCTGCTAAGAGTTCACCAGCCCCACACTGTCCCGGCCCTCTGGGGAGACAGAAAGCAGCCAGGCTGTCAGGGGACAATACTGATTGTGTGCCTGCTCTGCGGCTGGCGTGCACGAGCTGGCACTGCTACTAGCTGGGCCAGGCCTCCAGACCCAAGCGGCTGAGCTGTGTGCGGGGTGGAGGGGGATCCTGCAGCAGCATCTCCAGGCCCCTGAAGTGGTTCAGCACTGTACATATGTGCGCGCACACGTGTGAGTACACACACACACACACACACACACACTGCAGGTTTTCCTGAAGCAAGCTCCTGTTCCCAGGGGAACTAGCTCTGAGTGCTTTTCTCTTTCATCCTCATGCTGGGGCACCAGCCCAACCCTGACCATGGGCCGGGGCTGCCCTCACCCCCTGTGCTGAGCACCCCTCGAGCGCTCTCTGCCCTTCCTGAAGCCTCACCTTAAGTGGGGTCACTGCAGAGCATTGGACTCGTCCACACGTACCCACCCTTCCCTCAAGGTAAACCCGGGCCCTGCAACCTGACCGGACCCTGCTCAGCCGGACGCCCGGGCCTTTGTGAAGGTCCAGCACAGAGCTTCAGGCTGGGAGGGCGGGAGACCTCACCCACCTCAGCAAGAGGAGAAATCCTCTGGAAGGAGTGCCGGCGCTCTCCGAGGGGCTGGGGCTGGGAGCACAGCTTCCGGGAAAGTCCGGGTGCCAGCTCAGCAGCGGAGGCTGAGAGCAGAGGCCTGGTGTAGCCCCAGCTCACCTTGGGCGCCCCTCTGGCCCGCATATGTGCTCTCAGTGCAGCACAGGCTGGCGCGGGGCGCGTGGAGCCAGCTCCAGCCCAGCACCGAGGGCTAGAGCACTCACTCAGCCACCTTTCCATTCACGGTTTTGCTTTGAAATTTAGCTCAGGAAAAGTTGTTTTTCCATCACGGGCCGGTGTCTTTTTCTCCCGCGGGGTCTGGCTGCAGGATGGAGGCCGGCGGACAGGTGGGGGCGCTGGTGATCCCTCCGGCCTCAGGCCCCACCACACAGGTCAGCACACGTGGCCTCGCCCCTGCCTCCCGCTCCTTTCTGCTGAGGGCAAGAATGAAGAGAGCACGCGGGACAGGGGGAGCGTGAACAGAGGAAAAGAGGGAGAGGCTCCGTGGCAGAGGTCTTTGCGCTGACACCCAAGCCCTGGGCCAGGAAGGGGAGGTGGGCCGCACAGCTCCCCTCACCTGAGATTGGAAGGGGCGGAGGCTGACCAATGCGGCAGCCGGGGAGGGACAGTGACGGGAGGGCCGTGGCCAGCTGCTCGTTAGCCCTCACCCCAGAGGGCAGGCCTGTCCTCTGCAAGGGCCTTCGACTCCCGTTTCTGAGGAGACATCTCCAAGCCGTGTCTTGAGGAACACCGGGCCGGGCGGGTGTGGGGGAGGGGGGGGGGGGAATAGAGAGAAGAAGGAGGGAGGCTGGAAGCCGGAGCCCCTGAGTCCCATTCGTGGAAAACCAAGCTCCGGAGGGAAGGCGTCTCAGCTCCCACATAGTCGATGGCGTCTGGTTGGAATTGAGGACATGAGGTCCAGCCGTGTCCCAGCGGGCTTGGGCATCCACGGACAGCAGCGGCCACTGCTAACTCACAGTGTGTTAAGTATGCACCACCCTTCTATGGAGTGCGATGTCTTGGTTGGATTTTGTTAACTAAAAGTAGAAATATTTATTCCACAGCAAAATGATCGGGACAATTGTAAGGTCATTCCCCCAGTTATTTCCCCTAATGTCTGAAGCTCGGAACTGAGCTATTCCTGGGGGAGTTGTAGTGTGTGTGTGTGTGTGTGTGTGTGTGTTAGGGGGACATTTATGAGCACAGGAGGGGGGTGCTCTGGGAGGAAGGGGGCGGGATTTGGGGTGGAGGGAGAGAGTGTCCTAAGCGAGAGACACAGCAAAGCCCCTGAGAGGGTGAGGGCTCCTGTGGAGGGTGGATGGGGTTGGCAGGGGCTGGAGAGGGAGGAGGCAGGCCCTGGAGAGTGGGTTAAGGCATTTGGTTTTCCTCCTAAATTCCATGTCTGGTAACTCCTCTCAGTGCTCGGCCCTGGGCCTGCCAGGGTGGCCCTGAATCAAACCCTGTTGGGCTGTAACCATCTCAGCACATTCCCAGACAAAGCTAGCCCCGCCAGGCATTCCAGAGGCGGGAGCAGGGGGTTTGGGTACTGAAGCCACCACCTGACTGCTGAGGGAGAAAAGCAGGAGAGGCTCGCGTGGAGCCCGCAGAGGGGAGCGCCGGCCGGCCGGGGGCGATGGGGAGCGGTGACGAGCCTCAGACAGAGCTCTGGGGGGCCGGCGGCGGCGGGCCGGGGCCCACAGCTCTGCGCCTGCCTCCCAGCCGCTCAGGAAGTGGGCTGGCCTCGTGGCCCCGCGCCCACGGAGCGTCAGCAGAGCTGCTGAGAGGTCACGGCAGGTGCTTGCAAACCCTGTGTGAGCGCACGTTCTTTAGGCTCTGCCCCGCTGGGCAGCCTCAGGGAAGTGTCTCTGCCTCTCTGAGACCAGGTGTTGAACAGGCCGGCGGGGTGGCAGCGGGCACCACACATCCCGCCGGGAAGCTGGGCGGTGTGTTCAGCCGGAGGAGCCCAGCTGAACACACTGGGCCCCTGAAACAACCTGCTCCCGGGCCAGAGCCGGAAGTCATGTGGGTGGCTCTTCCCAGCAGCTCACCACAGTGTCCCACCCCCACCGCCCGCTGACCCCACCCCTGCTCCGCCCCCCGCCCCCCACCCCCACCGCCCGCTGACCCCACCCCTCCCCCCCCATTGCCCCCCACACCCACCGCCCGCTGACCTCACCCCTCCCCCCCGTCCCCCCGCCCCCCACACCCACCGCCCGCTGACCTCACCCCTCCCCCTCGCCCCCCCGCCCCCCACCCCCACCGCCCGCTGACCCCACCCCTGCTCCGCCCCCCGCCCCCCACCCCCACCGCCCGCTGACCCCACCCCTGCTCCGCCCCCCGCCCCCCACCCCCACCGCCCGCTGACCCCACCCCTCCTCCGCCCCCCGCCCCCCACCCCCACCGCCCGCTGACCCCACCCCTCCTCCGCCCCCCGCCCCCCACCCCCACCGCCCGCTGACCCCACCCCTCCTCCGCCCCCCCACCCCCCACCCTCACCGCCCGCTGACCCCACCCCTCCTCCGCCCCCCGCCCCCCACCCCCACCGCCCGCTGACCCCACCCCTCCTCCGCCCCCCGCCCCCCACCCCCACCGCCCGCTGACTTCACCCCTCCTCTGCCCCCCGCCCCCCACCCTCACCACCCGCTGACCCCACCCCTTCCCCCATCCCCCTACCCCCCACCCCCACCGCCCTGCTGACCCCACCCCTCCCCCGCCCCCCCGCCCCCCACCCTCACCGCCCGCTGACCCCACCCCTCCCCCCGTCCCCCCGCCCCCCACCCCCACCGCCCGCTGACCCCACCCCTCCCCCCCCATTGCCCCCCACACCCACCGCCCGCTGACCTCACCCCTCCCCCCCGTCCCCCCGCCCCCCACACCCACCGCCCGCTGACCTCACCCCTCCCCCTCGCCCCCCCGCCCCCCACCCCCACCGCCCGCTGACTTCACCAGGCCACCGAGCGCCGCCTCGGGGACTCACCTGAGGCATGTTTGAAGCTGCTCGTCCCTGCGGGTTCCCATAGCGAGAACGCAGCGATCACTGGCTGCCCAGCCCCGAGGAGGGTGCAGCACGGGGTGCACAGCAGTGGGGGGACAGAATACAGACAGGAACCTGCTGTTCACAGCGAACTTCTCCCCAGAGAGCGGGACAGCGGCGGGAAGCGAGGCACCGAAGCCGGGATCGCAGCAGTGCAGTCCACACACAGCGGAGAACGTGGGCCCGGCTTCTTACCGTGTGAGCCTTTGTGCACCCCTTGGCGCTGCGGTTAGGACACCGGTAAAGCGAGGTGGTGCTGCTTCCCGCCCCTGCCAGAGCCGGGGAGGGAATGGCACAGAACTCCGGGGCACCAGGAACTCTGGAAGATGTCACCGGAGCAATCACACAGCCACCGACCACCGTGTGAGGAAGGGGAGCACACCCAGCGGTGCTCTGGGCACCTGGTTCTCTCACCGTCTCACCCAAACCTTCTCTAAGGAGCATAATGTACTTTTAAAGTGGAGCTAAGTAGCTTTATTCTTCTTAATGTAAATGTTTGGCAGAGGCCCGGCCCCGCCTGACAGCCAGGGAGGGCATGTTCCTGGCTCGGGAATGCCCACCTGCGCACCCTCCGTACACACCCTGCCCCGTGCGCACCCTCCGTAGACACCCTGCCCCGTGCGCACCCTCCGTAGACACCCTGCCCCGTGCGCACCCTCCGTAGACACCCTGCCCCGTGCGCACCCTCCGTACACACCCTGCCCCGTGCGCACCCTCCGTAGACACCCTGCCCCGTGCACACCCTCCGTAGACCCCCTGCCCCGTGCGCACCCTCCATAGACACCCTGTCCCATGCGCACCCTCCGTAGACCCCCTGCCCCGTGCACACCCTCCGTAGACCCCCTGCCCCGTGCGCACCCTCCATAGACACCCTGTCCCATGCGCACCCTCCGTAGACACCCTGTCCCGTGCGCACCCTCCGTAGACACCCTGCCCCGTGCACACCCTCCGTAGACACCCTGCCCCATGCACACCCTCCGTAGACACCCTGCCCCGTGCACACTCTCCGTAGACACCCTGCCCCGTGCGCACCCTCCGTAGACACCCTGCCCCGTGCGCACCCTCCGTAGACACCCTGCCCCGTGCGCACCCTCCGTAGACACCCTGCCCCGTGCGCACCCTCCGTAGGCACCCTGCCCCGTGCGCACCCTCCGTAGGCACCCTGCCCCGTGCGCACCCTCCGTAGACACCCTGCCCCGTGCACACTCTCCGTAGACACCCTGCCCCGTGCGCACCCTCCGTAGACACCCTGCCCCGTGCGCACCCTCCGTAGGCACCCTGCCCCGTGCGCACCCTCCGTAGGCACCCTGCCCCGTGCGCACCCTCCGTAGACACCCTGTCCCGTGCGCACCCTCCGTAGACACCCTGCCCCGTGCGCACCCTCCGTAGACACCCTGCCCCGTGCGCACCCTCCGTAGACACCCTGCCCCGTGCGCACCCTCCGTACACACCCTGCCCCGTGCGCACCCTCCGTAGACACCCTGCCCCGTGCGCACCCTCCGTACACACCCTGCCCCGTGCGCACCCTCCGTACACACCCTGCCCCGTGCGCACCCTCCGTAGGCACCCTGCCCCGTGCACACCCTCCGTAGACACCCTGCCCCGTGCACACCCTCCGTAGACACCCTGCCCCGTGCACACCCTCCATAGACACCCTGTCCCATGCGCACCCTCCGTAGACACCCTGCCCCGTGCACACCCTCCGTAGACCCCCTGCCCCGTGCGCACCCTCCATAGACACCCTGTCCCGTGCGCACCCTCCGTAGACACCCTGCCCCGTGCACACCCTCCGTAGACCCCCTGCCCCGTGCGCACCCTCCGTACACACCCTGCCCTGTGCGCACCCTCCGTAGACACCCTGCCCCGTGCACACCCTCCATAGACACCCTGCCCCGTGCGCACCCTCCGTACACACCCTGCCCCGTGCGCACCCTCCGTAGACACCCTGCCCCGTGCGCACCCTCCGTAGACACCCTGCCCCGTGCGCACCCTCCGTAGACACCCTGCCCCGTGCAGGGGGACGGCATCCCCCCAGAGGCGGCGGTCCCGGGAGGCAGTGAGTGATGCTCCCTGGACCCCATGGTCAGGACGGAGGCGGTCCTCCCTCTGAAACGCTGGGTGAGTGCCTTGTGAGTGCCCTGTGCTGGGCACTGGATGACTAGCCAGCCGAAGCCCCTCCAGTCCTCTGGTCCTACCAGGGGTGGCAGGAGCTGCTGGGGCTAACAGCTCCTCTCCGACCCTTTCTGTGACCCAAGCCAGCTGGCTCTGCCCAAAGACCACATGCCCTGGCAAGCTTAGGCAGTTATCACAGGCCTGTTCTGAGCCCACTGTCTCCGCCATGATTACTGTGTGGCCTTGGACAAGTCACCTAACCTCTCTGTGCCTCACTTCCTCTGCGGGATGAAGACTGAACCAGGCCCTCCCACACAAGTTTGTTGAGAGTCAGTACCCATAAGCAGAGCACCCCCCCCCCTCGGCTCCTCTCTGCACAGCTTTCTCCTTTGACAAGGAGCCCCAGCGCCCATGTGGCCACTCCTGGGCCCAACATGCAGCTGCTCTCCCCACCCCTCCCACCCCATCCCCCCCTTCCTCAGATTCCAGGCTCTGTGCCCCCCAAAGCTGTGCAGCCACCAGAGGCAGAAGGCAGCTACATGCCTGACACCAGGGTCCTCCCACACACCGTGGGGACCAAGCAGCCTAAGCGCCAGGAGGAACTGAGGATACAGGGAGCTGAGGGTCTGACCAGGGACCCAGGGCATCCCTGAGCGCTCTCCACATCGGAGCTGGCTCTCTTGCCTCACCCTGGGGTCAGCCAGAGGGGCGGGGGTAAGCTGCAGGCTGGACCCAGCTCAGGGTCCAGCCAAGTGGGTGTGGCTTACCCCTCGCTCTGCCTCAGCGCTGGGTCCCTCCTCTGTGAGGATGAGCAGCGGCAGCAGCACTCAGGCTCCTGAGAAAGAAGGGCCGGGGAGGCTGCGAACAATGCTCAGAGCACTGAGGCTGTTGATGCGCGCAGAGCACCAGGCAGACATGCTCGAGCTGCCTCGTGGGCCTGCCACTCAAGTTAAACCTCGCAAACCAGGAGCCGCCGGCATGCGCGCTCTGCTCAGGCACAGGAAGCCTGCAGCCGCCTCGTGGGGTCACAGCGATGGGAGGCTGGGAGTTGGGACTTGACCCGGTTTGTCAAGTCCTGAGCCGGGCAATCCTCCCTGTCCGCCCCTCACTGCCTCCCCCCTCACTCTCCTGCCACCCACAGCTTTCCCGGGGTGCAGAGTCCGGGCCTTCTGGGTCTGCAGGACCCCCTGTGGGCTCGCTCTGACAGCAGAACACACACCCGGGGAGTGGGGGGGGGGGGGGGGGGCTGAGAGCCAGGAACCCGGGGAAGGGAGACTGTCCCTCAGCCCCATTCCCTTATCCTGCCAATCGAGCAAGATTTCCACTGGAGAGCTGGTGGGAGGAGATGCCAACGCAGGCATGGCTGGGAGAGGAGGGGCTGGACAGGGCGCGTGGGTCCGGATGGGGTGAGGAGGGGCGGCCAGAGCGGAGAACGCAGGAGTGGGAATTGGCAGGGGAAAGGTGGCCGGCAGGGCAGGCTTATCCGTGCATCTGACCTGCTCCTGCAACCCTCCCCCACCCGGCGGCCCTGCCCTGGGGGCAGGAATGGTTCGGTGGAACTCCTTACTATCTTCTCTCAGGCACACACGGCACTTCACCTGCCCGCTGGCGCTGGCGGACCGGCTGCTCAATAAGAAATCCAGGAAGTGAGCAAACGTGGAGGCTGGGCCATCCCCCAGGCCAGCGCCAGAACCCACAGAGCGGGTGTGGGGCGGGAAGGTCCTGCCCCAGCTAGCACCGCCCACCACCAAGCAGGAGCTGTTTCTGCCGAGGCCTGTGTGCTCGGTGGGCGAGAGAAGCCCCAGGAGCACCCCACCCCAGCTCTGGCACCAGCTCTTACTCACCGTGCCCCGGGGCAGGGGAATGGAGTGGGACTTTCACGGCCATTAATGAGAGATACAAAACTTATTGCAAAGAGTAATAGCACTAATGAGTAATCTTCCCGCTGCCCCCCAGCTCTGCCAGCTCAGTGTCATGGAGTGGCAGGCATGAGCGGCCCCCCGCCGGGGACGGGGACCGAGGGCAGCGCCTACGGGACAGCAGAGGCTGGGCATTGGAGCCAGGCCAGGCCGCGCTCACCGGGAGCCTGAGGCGGGCCCTCTGGGCTCTGAGACCTCCTACCTCCGTCCAGGCTCCACAACGGTCTCCAGCCTCCGGCACCCCCCCCCCCCAGCCCAGCACCCACAGAGGGGCCACGCAGAAGGAGGGCACCTTCCTGAGCTGCTGCCACGGGACAAGGAAACACAGGGCCTGTGACTCCACACCCCGTGCCTGGCGCCCGCGAGGAAGAGCGGCCGGCGGCCGTGGCCCTGCCAGACGGCACAGGCAGCTCCTTTGTAAACAGCAATAAAGTAATTTAGTGCGAATGATGAAATCTGTGCCCTGCAGTGCTCGTTATTAATAGGAATTAAATGTATTTTAGGTAACAAAACAGTGAGTAATGTGGGCAGTGAACACAGCGTGCGAGCCTGACCCGCGGGCCTGAGTGACAGGCGCCCCTGGCTCACACTGGCCGCCGGAGAACAGGCCGTGCCCCTGCCGCGTGGCCCCCTCTGGGGCAGTGGGTTGGTGAGTCACTGCGGGGCTCTGAGGCTGGCACCTGAGTCAGGCCTTCTGTCCCCGCAGCCCTGGGCCCCACGGCTCTGGCATCGCAGACGATGTAAAAGCCTCTCCACTCTGACGCTCTCACAGGCTCTCCTCGGGGCCGGTGTTCTGTGCACTCCCTCCAGCCCTCCGCACCGGCTACCTGCCTGCACCCTGCCGTCCCCCGGAGCTAGGGCTCAGCCCAGAGGGAAAGCCCTGGAAGCTCACATGCAGTCACGCATGCCTGTGTACCTGTGCACACACAGGTCTCTCAAGCACACGCATGTGTGCACACATGAGCCCTGCATGCACACAGATACACACTGAGCAGCAGGTGCTGGGAGAGGGGTCTGAACCTGGGGAGCCATCAGAGGAGAGCGTTCGGCCAGAGAGAATGGACGGCTCTCTGCTCCCCGTTTGTCCCAACTTTTGAAGTCAACCTCCACTCCCACCACTGCCCCCTGTGCCCTGCACCAGCTACACAGACTGGAGCCCCTGCAGGCCTTTGTGCCATCATGGCCCTTGGCCTGTCTTCTCCAGGCGTGATCATCATCCCTCTGTGAAGCAGCAGCTAATCAGAGCTCCCATGGTATGGACTGGCTGCAGTATGTTGCTGTAATGAGTTCTAGTTGGTTTTGACAGGCCCCTCGGCCTCTGCTCCACACGGCCAGGCAGGGACCCAGCTGCCAGCAGCATCACCATCCTGTCTTCATCAGCTACAGCATCCTCATGGGCTGTGGCAGCCAGAGGAAGAGTGTCACGGGCATTCACACCGTATTGGCCAGGGTAGCCACTCAGTGCCACCTCCCTGTGGGGGACAAGGAAACATGGCCCTCTGCCATTGCATTTGTCTCCTGTTGCTGTTGTAACAAATTAACACAAACATAATGGCTTAAAACAACACAAATTCAGTCTTTTACAGCCCTAGAAGCTAGAAATCCAAAGTGAATCTCAAGGACTAAAATGAAGCTGTCAGGAGGGCTGGTTCCTTTTGAAGGCTCAGAGACACCCACAATCCTTGGCTCACAGCCCCTTCCCTCTATCGTCAATACCTGCAGAACAACACCTCTCTCCTCTCTGGCTTCCTTCCTCCCTCGTAGAAGGATCTTTGTGTCCACCTGGAAATTCAGGATAATTGCCCATCTTAAAATTCTTCGCTTAATGACATCATGTAAGGGGACATGCCTACCACAGCGCTCCAGAAATGAGCTAGGACATGGGGCTTTGAGATACCCAGCAGGGCCTCAGCCATTCAGCTCTCTGTCTCTGTGCTTCACTGCCCACACGGCCTCTCTCCAGCAATTGGTGAGCTCTTAAAGGGCAGAGGCTAGCCAAGAGCACCTCTGCCCAGCAGGTACCTGGAACGCATCAGGGGCCTGGCAGCGTTGGCAGGAAGAGACATATGAATGAACTTGGCAAGATCAAGAGGTGCATGAGGAGAGAAAAAGTAGGCGGAAACAAATGACTCTAGAGCCATGACATCACACACAGCCAATCGGGGCGGTAATGTCCCCGCAGTGGGGCGTTCAGCGTGAAGGGGCACTTCATGCCCAGACACGGAGGAATGGTGAGAAACGGTGAGTGGGAGACGTTAGGAAAGGAAGGGCAGGAGGAGGTGGGAGGCAGGCGCGCCAGGCTGAGCCAGGCCCTGCAGGGGGCACCGCCAGGGGCCTGGCAGGCGGCCTCCACAGCAGTCCCGCACGCGATGCAACGCCGATGAAGGGACTGGGACGCAGGAAAGACAGGCCCCTGATCCAAATTCACACGCTGGACAGCGGCTGATGAGGAATTTGCAGCCTGTTGGACTGGTTCTGAAACCAGGTGCCCCAGGACACCGAGCTCCATGCCAAGCTCTGCCACACTTGCAGTGGGCAGTGTCCCCCCCTCTCGAGGTCTCCGGGGCCTAGGAAGGAGGTGAAAGGAAGGGGCTGGGCAGGATGAGCTCCAGGCTCCGCGGAGGCCCCGCCCCCTGTGTCCCGGGGCAGATCTAGCCCATCAGGTCAGGCTTCCCAGAGGCGCTGGGGATCCGAAGTTCTTCCCACGGACAGCAGACACACAGTTCCTTTCATGTTGCCAAGAGACGATCCAGGGCAGGAGGGAGAGGCCCGCGGCAGAGATGACTCCATGCCCCAGCAATGAGAATCCCAGCAGCCCACAGGATTGTGCAACTGCCCGCAAGGCTCCCGGTCGGCCCTGCCTGGAGAAGGCCTGTTCACACCCCGAGGCTGGGCTTCCAGTTAGCTCCGCGGCCTGCACAGCTCGCCGACTTCCAGGAGCGGCTGTGTGGGGACGACAGGGCAGCCCCACCAGCCCTTTATCTCACACGCCAGACGCCCATTAGTTCATTGATTCATTCGCTCTCTCGCTCATTCATGAACTTGTTTATTCCCCCGCTCATCCCCCAAGTGTTTGCCAGGCGTTGTGCAAGGCGCTGGGAACGTAGAGGTAAACAGGAGATCGTCCTGATGAGCCTCCGGGATCAAGAACCTAGAAGGACAGCGAGGCACTAAGTATAGATAAAGATCCTCCCGCCGGGAGGGAGCAATGGGGAAGGTATGTGCCTGGAGTTCAGGGAACACCGGCAGGGACTTTGGCATCTCTCCATGGAAATATTTAACTCCTAGTTTAAAAAAATAAGAAAGATAACGCTATACTCAATTACCTTAAATTTCGCATAAATGTAGATCTATTATATGCGAATGTCCCATTTAACGTTCTATTACATTCCACGTAGGTCCTGGCCAGGAAAACCAGCACTCCCTGCCCGGGTTCACGCCGAGGTCCCTGAGTGTGCGCGGTCTGTGGGCGCCGTGGGCGGCCGCCCAGAGGCTGCCCTCCTCCAGTGGGCATGCTCCTTGGCATCCAGTGGCTGCTGAGCTGCCAGGGTTGGGGCTGAGGACATGGGGTGGGGGTGTGCTTTGACTCGTTTCCCTGGATGGAGGGGACCCATCCCACCGCTGCGACTTGAGAGCCCTTCCAAGCAGCCAGAACCCTTCCCTTTTCCTACGCAGACTCTCCCCCACCCCACTCCTCTGGGGACTGACTGCCCAATTTCTTTCCCAGTGGTCCTTTTCCCCAAAGGACAGTGCCTGTCGGGAGCTTTGGGTTGGGCTGTGCAAATGCCCCTGGGGTCAGGGGTCACCTACAAATCTGGGACTTTGAGAGGGAAAATGCAAGGGAGAAAAGGCAAATTCAGATTTCAATAAATCACCTGTCCTGCACAGTCCTTTATTTATCACTTCTTCAGGCTTATTTCCAGAAGCAAAGCCAAAAGATCAGTGCATTTTATTTACTTTTTATTATTTTATTTATCTTTAATTTTATGTTTCAATTGCAGTCACAATCGACATTGTTTTGTGTTAGTTTTAGGTGTGTGGCACAGTGGTCAGACAATCATATGCTTTACAAAGTGTTCCCCCGATATTTCTAGTACCCACCTGGCACCACACATAGTTATTACAATATTATTGGCTACTAGAGGCCTGATGCACAAAATTCCTGCACGAGCAGGCCTCCTTTCCCGGGCTGCCTGCACCCGAGACCCAGGCTTCCCGGCTCCATTTGGAAGGATGTCTGGTCTAATTAGCATATTAGGCTTTTATTATCATAGATGTTCCCTAGGCTGTACTCTACACCCCCAGGACTATCTGTAAGTAACTATTTGTACTTAATTCCTTCATGTTTTCATCCAATCTCCAACTCCCCTCCCCTTTGGAGCCCATCAGTCTGTTCTCTGTATCAATGAGTCTGTTTCTATTCTGTTTCTGTTGTTCTTTAGATTCCACATATAAATAAAAGCATATGGTATTTGTCTTTCTCAGACTTCTTTCACTTAGCACAATACCCTCTAGGGCCATCCATGCTGTCTTAAAAGGTAAGATTCTGTTCTTTCTGTGGCTGTGTAATATTCCATTGGATATGTGCCCCGCAGCATTGTAACGCACTGCCCATCGGAAAACATGGAGCGCTCCAGGCCGACCTCCTCTTATGGGTTCCTCCATATGCCATGTGCTGCACAGTCAGCACATTTTAGAGAATTTACTCCCACCAGCAGTGTGTGCCCATTGTGGGTTTCACCACACCATCACCAGGGTCAATATGCTTTATTTTAAACTTCTGATGATTTTATAAACGAAGGAATTTTATTTTCGGAATTTGTGCCTTTCTTTGGCTGCCCACATTGCTCGTTGTTTTGCAGTGTGTGTTATTTGCAATGCTCCTTTTAAACACAGGAATCCCCGGGTGAGTGTGAGCGCACAGACTCCAGCACTAGCTCAGGTTTTGCTCAATTCACTTCCGATGTCCTTGCAGATGTCTCTCCTGGCTGAGGCTGTGCCCTCGGCTTGTCTCACCGGGACTTCCCAGCTGGTGCTTCTAGATCCTACACATCTTCCCACCCCCAGAAGCCTCCTGTGCCCTCCCCGGGGCATGTGGCACCCTGTGCCCCTGAACTGCCCGTGAACCTGACTCATAGTTGGCCTCTTCCATGCACCACCTCCTGCAGGTGGGGGGGCAGCCTGTGTGTCAGGGCCTCACTGAGCCCGGCTTCCTCCGCAGCAGATGGAATCCTGCCCGCCGTTGGCGTTGGAGTGGGCATGAGAGGAGATCAAGTCTGGAAAGTGCCCAGCAAGCACTTGGCATTTGGTACGGGGTCAGTGAATTCTAGCTCTTGCATTGTTTTTATTGCTATTATTATTCTCCTTCTCGCTCTGGAAGGTGAGGGGTGGCTCTTATCTCTGCTTCTCTGGTTGCTGGCCCAGAATGGCAAGGTAAATCAATCAGATGGCTTATTGAGTGAGATTCCCCTGCCCGTGGCACCAGTCTCCCTCGGTATGGCTGGGGTGAGCACGCCATCTCCTCCGGCAGGCAGCTGCTCGGATGACTCCCTACCCGTCCCCTCACCCCACGCTCCCCACCCACCCTCTGGCTGGGGGCTGGAGAAGCCCATTCAGGTATCTGCATTTCCAGCACCCCTTGTGGCCAGGAGGAGCCATGTGGCCCACATCTGGCAGTGAGGCACCAACGGGAAATCCTGAGAGACGCTCTGCTTTCCTGGTGGAACTGAGGCAGCCGCCTTGCCACCATGAGGAGACAAGTGGGCCACGTGCTGAGGACGATGCACAGGAAGCTGGGAAGAGCCCCGTCTTGTTGGCATTACCAGCAGCTGACCCAGACCCGCAGCCCCCCGTTTCCCAGGATTCTTACCGCGATAGAAATACAAATGTCCATTTGTAAGCTGCAGTGAGCTGAGTGTGCTGGTAAGTGAGGCCAAGCTCATTTCTGATACCTACGAGCTGGCTTTAAGATGCTCATCAAATACTTCATCTCTTTGCCTTCCCTCCCTTACGCCCTCTCTCCCTTTTAAAAGGGAAGCCCGGGGCCTGGGAACACACTGCATGTGTGCGACAGGGACCCAGTGCAGCAGGAGCCGCCGGCCTCCAGGCGACACTCTCCTCTCCTCATCCCCACCGAGGCGCTGGATGCCAAGAGAAGAGGGGCAGGCACCAGGGGGCTAAGGAACAGACCCACGGTGCAAGGAGGGGGCTCAGGACGGCACTCAGGTCCGGGCTCACAGTCTGTGAGGGCCACGCTGCCCTCTGCAGCGGAGGAGGGTTGCCTCCGGCCCCCAGCTGCTCTGGGGGATGGCACCTGCCTTTCTCACCCCGGAGCCGGATGTGTAGTGAGTGTCTACCCGGCGTCAGGCCCTGCTCCCTTCAGGAGAGCCTCAGATGCAGGACTTCTCGGCCCCCTCGCCAAGGAAGAGACCGAAGGGCAGAGGCCAGCCTGCTGTCAAGGTCGCCCTGCCAGGAAGGGGGATCCGGGTTCCCTCCCAGAGATAACAGCCCTGTAATGTAATATGTTGTTTCAGAGGCCGCTTCACTCGCTCCCATACAGGCCCCATTCATTCCCAACTGAGCGTCTTTGTCCGGCTCCGCCTGCCCCCCCGGCCCAAAATCCCCTCCCCGCTCCGCTGGCAGCTGGTTGCAGGCTTAGCCTCACTCCCACCCTCATCATAAGTCACCACCGCCGTGGAGAACACACCACCGTGTTTTGCCACTGCCTTAACAGAGAGGGGTCTGCATCCCTGCTTTCCAGATGAGTACGCGGGGCCCAGAGAGGCAGCTGCCGGCCTCGGTCACACAGCCAGTGAGAGAGCCCGGGACACCAGCCAGCTCTGCTTGGGCCCTGTGTGCGCTCAGAGGCTGAGGAGAGGCCGCGGGTCGTGTTCCGGTGAAGGTCAGGCCTCCGCACACTGGTCTCTCGCCTTCTCTCCTCCCCCAGGCTGGGCCCTGCAAATTGGCTTTGACCTCTCCTGCCCTTGCCTTTGAGCTTCCCCCCATTCAGTGTGAAACACAAAGGGAGAGGGGGGCTGGGAGGGAGCAGCCCCTCCCGGAGGCCCGGACCACGCCCCCAGCGCAGGAGGCTCGGCTGTTTGCACAGTTGGGGCGCTTGCTGGCACCCCACCCCCGGGAGAAAGGCACCACGAGGTCATCTGTTTACTCTGGGATTAGCGGCTCCCAGCGGGAGCTCTTTCCGGGGAGATGAAAAGAAAGCAGACAATCTGTCAGGTAAACAGGCGACATTGTTCTCGAGGATGTCAGGGCCCCTTTGTGGGCTGGCCTTTGAGGTCGGCTGGGCTCACAGGGAGAGGGCCTGCTCCCGTGGGAGGGGCGCGGCTGAGCGGTCTGCTGCGCTGAGGCCGACACAGAAGGCCAATTCCTGACTTTGCACTCGGAGCCCTGCCTCTGGGGGAGGGGGCTCCTGATGAGGCCCACAAGCAGGTATGGAGCCAGCAGAATGGGGAAACTGAGGCTGGCAGCAGCTTCCTCAGTCGTAGAAAGGAGCTCCTGGGACTCCAGGAGGTGTGGCTGGAAGGAAACAGGGGCCCTGGTCTAACCGCCTGGCGCCTCCATGGGAACAACGGGGCACGGAGCACTGGGGGAGCCCGGCTTCTGTGCGGGGGCTTCTCCGGCCTCTGCAGTGGGCACACGGTCGGTGTTAGGGATTCTTACAATATTTAAACAGCTGCACAGACAAGGCCGGTTCTGGCTGTGCCTGGTCCCTTCTACATTTTCGTGACAAGGTGTTATCCTTGAAGGAGGGGCAGTGGGTGCCCCGCCCATGAGGCCTGAGTTCCACTGCTCTGCCTCCAGCTTGTGGCCCCAGGCAAGCCGCTGGCCCTCTCCGGGCTGCTGTTTTCCTGTTCATCAAACAAGACATAAAAAAAAATGCTCTCCATGGACCCTTCCTTGTCTGACAGCAGGGGCATCGGGGGGGTGGGAGTGGGGGGGCAGAGGCAGGGTGCTGCCTGAACCCCATGCCCACCTCTGACTCTGAGGCCATAACATAGAGGGTGTGGGCACCAGGCCTAGGGCTGATGCTCCAGGCAGGGTCTGCCACAGGAAGACAGCGGTGTGATGAGGCGGCAAGACTGCAGGCCTGGGGTCATGTTGACCCGGTCCAGCTCCTAGCCTTGTCACTTATCAGATGGGAAGTGGCAATCACCGCCCATCTATCCCTGGGCTCCTGGAAAGGGAACTTGGGGGAGGAGCTGGGACTGTCTTCCCGGCTGCTGCCCCTGCCACCTTGAGATCCCGGCCCCCTCCCGGCCTCCCTCTCCCCAGCACCCTTAGCCACTGGCCCCTTGTAGGAAGAGTCCGTCCTCTTTGCCCTCCCAGATGCCAGGTCACTGTTCAGCCTGCAGGGGGCAGAGCCGGAAGCTCAGAAAAATCTGCTCTCCTGAGATACAGGAGGGGCCGAAAGGGGCCCCACAGCCTTGGCTTCGGGAGCAAGCGTCCACCACACACAGGGCTGCCTCCCTGAGCCCAGCACTGCCTGGACATGGGCTTGGTTACTCAAGGTCAGCGATGCACCAGACACATGCCCTGCCCGCCACTCCCAGCCAGCACCCACTCCGCAGGCAACATGGAGTTCAACATTCACAGGCCTAGTGTTTATCATCAGGGAAGACAGTGGAGGCCAAAATGTTCCAACCGCTGCTTCCAGGGGCCAGAGCCTGATGTCCTGGCTGGAGAGGGGTGACAGTACCAAGCTCACCCCTCCTCTGACTTCCCCAAACCATGGGCTGTCCTCCGGGCCCCCCGCTGGGTGTGAATGGGCTCTGTAGCCCTGAGCCAGTTGCCTTCTCTGTGGCTCATCTCACCACATGAAGCAGACGAAGGACGCCAGCTGCACAGGTTTTGGAAAGATTAGGTGACATGTGCATACAAGTGGCTGGCAAACCATAGCAGCTCCATACGTGTTTGTAGTGCTGGAATCCTCCTCACTGTTGTTGGTTTTGGTTTTGTTGTTGGTTTTCAGTCCTCACCCAAGGATATGCTTATTGAGTTATCTATAGAGAGAGAGGAAGGGAGACAGAGAGAAACATCGATCAGTAGCTCCTGTGCATGCCCCAACCGGGGATCGAACCCATTACCTAGGTATGTGTCCTGACCTAGAATTGAACCCACAACCTTTCCACGTATGGGATGACACTCCAACCAACGGAGCCTCCCGGCCAGGGTCTCCTCGCTGTCTTTATATCCACTTCTCTCGCTCTTCCCTTTTCCTGTGGTTCCCAAACTTTCAAGGAGGTGCCAGTGTTGTTCCGGGCAAAACCGATAAGAAAAGCAATGACAATGGCCACTATCCACTGAGAACTTCCCATGGGCCAGCACCCATGCTAAGGAGCTACTTTATCCCACTTTAGAGGAGGCCAGAGAGGTTAGACCCCTGGCTGAGGCCTCGGCAGGAGCTGCTGGGCCAGAACTAGAGCCAGGCCCGTGTCCTCAGCACTGCTCTCTAAGGTGATAGTCCCGCCCACGTACGGAGCACTGCTGCACGCCAGGCCCATATATCCTGAATGCTGCGTGCTGGACAGCACTGTGCCCTCTGCAGGGATGACAAAATGGGCTCAGAAATATTGGTGTGCAGCTGGCACCCTCTTCAATTCAGGACCCCTCAGGGGATGTCCAACTGCCAGTTTAGGCCCCATCCCAGGAATCAGGCCTAAACTGGCAGTCAGACATCCCTCTCACAATCCTGGACCGCTGGCTCCTAATTGCTCACCTGCCTGCCTGCCTGCCTATTCACCCCTCACTACCCCCCTGACAACCTAATCACTCCCAACTGCCCCCTTGCTGGCCTGGTAGCCCCCAACTGTACCCCATCTGCTGGCTTGGTAGCCCCCAACTGCCCTCCCTATCAGCCTGGTCATCCCTCATGGCCCCCCCACTGGCCTGGTCACCCCACACAGCCTGCTGTTCAGTTGTTTGGTCTTCCCTCACTAACACCCCTGCTGGCCTGGTTGTAGGCAGCCATCTTTGTGAGGTGTGATGGTCAATTTGCATATTACTTTTTTATATATAGGATTAGTAATAATAGGCATATCCTTATTGGCTAATTGTATATTTTCTATGGAAAAATGTTCAAATTTTTAAAATCAGGTTAGAGGATTTTTTAATTGTTGTTTTTTAATCCTCACCTAAGGATATCTTTTTATTAATTTGAGAGAGAGAGAGAAACATTGATGTGAGAGAGAAACACTGATTGGTTGCCTACTGTATGTGCCCTGACTATGGATTAAACCCGAAACCTAGGTACACTCCCTGATCGGGATCAAACCTGCAACCATTTTGGTGTTTGGGCCTGGTGTGCAGCAGGCAACATTCCAACCAACTGAGCCATTGACCAGGGCCAGGTTGTTAGAGTTTTCTGTTGTTGAGTTGTAGGACATATTTATGTATTATAATTGTTAGCCCTTTATCAGATCTATGATTTCAAATTTTTTCTTAGTTCCATGGGTTGCCTTTTTACTCTATGTCCTTTGATGAACAGATGTTTTTAATTTCAATGTAGTCTAACTTATCTATTTTCTCTTTTGTTCCCTGTGCTTTGAGTGTCAGGTGCAAGAAATCAATGATAAATTCAATGTCATGATGCTTTCCCCTGTTTCCTTTTAAGAGTTTTATCGTTTTAGTTCTCATGTTCAGGTCTTTGATCCATTTGGAATTATTTTTATAAATGGTTAGGTTCCAACTCCACTCTTTTGCATGTGGATATTCAATTTTCTCAGCAGTATTACTGAAGATGGTTCTTTCCCAATTGGATGGCCTTGGTTGGCTTCCTGGTGGAAAATTATTTGACCATATCATTGGGGTCTTATTAAGACAGAAAACATCCTATATAATGAGGTGATATGCAAATTGACCATCACACCCTTACACAAGATGGCTGCCCCCATGTGGTCAAAGATGGCCAGCGGGGGAGTGCAGTTGTGGGAAATCAGGCCAGCAGGGGAGGGAAGTTAGGGGTTACCAGGCCAGCATGGGAGGGCAGTTGGGGGGAGTGGGGGGACCAAACCTGCAGGGGAGTGATTAGGGGCAATCAGGCAGGCAGGCAGGTGAGCGGTTGGGAGCTAGCAGTCCCAGATTGTGAGAGTGATGTCTGACTGCCGGGATCGGGCCCGAACCTGCAGTTGGACATCTCCTAAGGCAGGGGTCTTCAAACTACGGCCCGCGGGCCACATGCAGCCCCCAGGGGAGTCTGATCCTGCCCGCCAGGTTTTTTGGGCAGTGAGCGCAGCCGAGGTGTTACAGTAGGAATTAGTAGTTCATATAGTCCGGCCCTCCAGCTCTCTGAGGGACTGTGATCTGGCCCCCACTTTAAAAAGTTTGAAGACCCCTGTCCTAAGGGGTCCCAGATTGGAGAGGTTACAGGCTGGGCTGAGGGACAACTCTCTCCAGTGCACAAATTTCATGCACCGGGCCTCTAGTTTAGTCAATAATCACCCTACACCAGTAAACTACTACATTTAAATAATGTGACTCTTTGCCCTGGCAGCAGAAGCCATGGGGAGCCTACATTTCCACCGAGACTGTAATGAGGAGCCCCATACCCTGCTAGGTGAGAAGGCCCTGCTCATGACTTCCCCCTTAATCATGAATTATTTCTTGATTTCTAGTTTGATTCCATTGTGGTCAGAGAAAACATGCTGTATGAATTGAATTCTTTTAAATTTGTTGAGGTTTATTTTACATCCCAGAATGTTATCTATCTTGATAGATGATGCTCTGTGGCCTTTGAATGTGTATCAGCTGCTGTTGTGTGGAACATTCTATAAATGTTAACTGGATTCTAGTGGTTGATAGTGTTGAGTGTATTCTTGCTGACTTGATGTCTAGATGTCAATCGTAGAGAGAGGAGTGATGAAAGCTCCAACTATAATTATAGATTTGTCTATTTCTCCTTTCAGTTCTATTAGTTTTGGCTTCACGTATTTTAGCACTGTTGTTTGGTGTATCCACATTTAGTTTTGCTATATTTGCTTGGTAGATTGATCCTTTGATCATTATATACTGTGCCTCTGTGTCTCTGGTAATTTATTTTGCCTTGAAGTCAACTTTATTTGATATTAATATATCCATTCCTGCATTTATTTGTTACTGCTTTCATGATTTATTTTTTCCTTCTTCTTACTTTCAACTTAGCTATATCCTTATCTTTGAAAGGAGTTTCTTATAGACAGAATGTACTTGGATTGTGTTTTATAATCTACTTTGCCAATCTCTGTCTGTTAATTAGTATATTTATATCCATTATATTTAATGTAATTATTGCTACCGTGTTTCCCAAAAATAAAACAACCTCCGAAAATAAGACCTAGCGCATGGAAAGATAAGACATCCCCTGAAAATAAGACCAGCGCAACTTTGGGAGAAAAAATTAATATAAGACACTGTCTTATTTTCGGGGAAACAGGGTATTTAGGGCATAAGTCTGACGATTTATTTTTTGTTTTCTATTTGTGCTCTTTTTTATTTCTTTACTTTCTTTTTTGCTCCCTTCTTGTGGGCTACTTGAACATTTTTTTGGTATTCAATTTTGATTTACATAGAGTGTTTTTAGTAGATTTTTTTGTGTAGCATTTTTAGTGATTGCTCTTATCACAGTCTATTGAAATTATTTCATCTATATGAGTGAAGTATAAAAACCTTATCTCTCTTTACATTCTACTTGTATTATAATTATCTTAAATATTTTCTCTACGTACCTTTAGAACCACATTATACAGTGTTATAGGTTTTGCTTCATCTGTCAAGCATAATTTAGAAACTCAAGAGGAGAAGAAAACTCAGGAGGAAGAAAGTCTATTGTACTTACTCATGTTTCTGCTTACTACATTCTTTCTTCTTGACATTCTAAGATTGTCTCTTCTATCATTTCTATCTATTTAGAGATATTTCCAGTCTGTTGAAAGAAGTTAGCCATCCATTTAGGATAGATGTGCTGGTGAAAAAAATGTCTTAGTCTTCCTTTATCTGGAAATGTCTTGATTTCCAATTAATTGCTGAAGGTTATTTTTGAGCACAGGGTTTGGTATAACAGTTTTTTCTTTTAGCACTTGAAATATATTGTGCCATTCCATTTCGTTATTCATGATTTCTGATGAGAAACCCACTGTCAATTTGAATTGTTTCTGTCCTATTGGTAGTGTGTCATTTTTTCTGTGGCTGCTTTCAAGATTTTTTCTTTCTCTTTAGTTTTCAGAAGTTAGATTATGATATATCTTCAAATGGACTTCTTTGTAATTTTCCCCCGTTTGGGATTTGCTGAGCTTCTTGGTTCTGTAGGTTTATGTCTCTTGCTACATTTGGCAGTTTTCAGCCATCATTCCTTTGAGTTTGTTTGCAAATCCACCCTCTTTCTCCTCCTCTTCTGGAACTCCAGTGACATGAATGTTAGATCTTTTGTATAAACCCACATTTGGTTCTTTTCATACATTACTTATTTGCTGAGTTTTTCTATTTCTTTGCCAAGGTTTACGGCTTCTCTAAGGCGTGTTTAATTGCTCACTGAAGGGCTTTTTGTCACGGTTGCTTTGAAATCTTTGTCACATAATTTTAGTGTCTCTGTCATCCCAGTGGTGGGATCTATTGATTGCCTTTTATTCATCCATTGGGAATCTTCCTGGTTCTTGGTATGATGAATGATTTTTTATTGAAAACTGGACAATTTTGATATTATGTTCTGAGACTGTTTTAGTTGACTCTCTGTGATACCACTCCAGAGAGGCACTGGAGGGCACTGCAGGGTGAAGGTAGACATTCAGGTCCCTCACTTGGCCATCAATGCCACCTGAGAGGGGCTCCCTTTTGCTGGTGGAGAGGGCGGGAGTTCTGACTCCAATGTGGTCTCCAGGGACACTGGGGTGTCTAGTTGTCAGTGGCTGAGAGAAATGTAGTCTCATTGATCGGTGATGTTGAAGGTGCTAACTTTCCACAAAGCCTCTTCTCACACCACCCCAGGAAAGAGAAGCACCTCATCACTTCTGGGAGGGCATGAAAACCCCAGCTCCCTACCTGGCCTCTCCAACACCATTCCAGCATGGCTGCTGGGCCATCATGTTGTAGCATCACCAGAGTGGTAGTCTAAGGTCACTTGGTCTTTGCTGACAAAGATGAGGATGGGGTCACCGTTTTTTCCATGGTGTTTGGCCAGAGTAGGGTGGTTGCTATTAAAAAGTTGGGCTTGCCTGAGTCCTGGCTGACTCCAAGCGGGCCAGGAGCAAAGAGGTCTGGGGACGAGTGGGATCAACCACGCAAGCAGCAGTTTGGATATGAGAGGCCAGCCTGGCTCTGTGCATATTGGTGAGGGTGGCGACAGGAGCGAAGAGGTGTCTCCCAGGACCACTTACAGTCGAGGATGGACCACTTTCATGACTGCGGTCCCATCTATAATAATAAAGGCATAATATGCTAATTAGACTGGCTATCCTTCCAAACGACCTTCCGGACGAAGCCAGGGCTTGGAGGGAAGCAGGTGCCAGTAGCTGGCACGAAATTCGTGCATCAGGCCTCTAGTAAGATTATAATGGGACTGAAAAGCTCCTACAGCCCAGTGACACAACAGTATTGTAACACCGTAGCACAATGCCTTACACCCCTGTCTATATATAAAAGCATAGCATGTGCAATGATGTACGATATATAATACTTAATATTAAGCCACTATGTTACTGGTTTATAAAAAAAAAAAAAAAAAGTTGGGCTTGCTGGTCTTTCCCTTTTTTGATCCTTTGGCTAGAGAGAGCAATATTTGTTGGAACATTTTTTTGGTCTGTGCCTTTAGGTGTTTCTGAGCTGATAGCTCCAAGTCTAGGAAACATGCGGCAAAGCATAACCCTGGCAACTTACCACCATGATGTCCCTTGAACCCGAGGTCCCTAAGCAATCTGCCTTTTCCCCCCACCTTTCAGAATCTTCTTATGTTTGTTTTAATAACAATGCAAAAGTTTTAGCTGTAGGTAGTGGGAGGAATTGGGAAAGTACCTCTACCTCATCTTCCTGGAACTGGAAATCCCCTCCTGTGTCCTGTATCTTTTTTATATGCAGTTTTTTAGCATTTATTTTCCCTGCCCAGGCCTTCAGTCAACCACTTCTCCAAGAAACCCTGGTCTTCCCTTTGAGAATGATATTTAGAAACCAAGATTCATGTGCTAGATGTTCTCATTGGTACTGAGCTTCCACTGCTTCTGGGCCCTTTCAGTGGCACAGCTAGGAAATATATGCATATATACTAATCCATATATATGCATGCATATATGTTCACTTCTATGTCTTTTTATTTGTGTATACATGTGTGTGTGTGTGTGTGTGTGTGTGTGTGTGTGTGTGTACACATGAGTTCACACCAATACCTCCAACTCCCACCCAGTACTACAGGGTTCGTTTTAGCATGATAGCATTTTCCCTTTACTTATCTGTAAGTCCTTTGTCTGAAGGGAGAAACCTGGCTGCCATTATCTACAATAGGTTATTTGTTAGTTCAGCCCTAGTATACATGCACACTAGTTTCAGAATGCTAACTTGTACCCTGTGAGAAACAAATTTACCATCCAGAATACTGTGTTTGTGAATAGTCCATTTTGATTTAGCTTACAGCACCCAAACAGAACACCATTTTTAAAGTTACATGGGTAGCTTCTCTCAGCCTCACCTCCTTTGCTGTATGTCACTCATAAGACTATTTGATTCATTGGTCTGCACACACTTCAGTTCTCCACACCCCAATTGAGTTTTTAAAGTTTGTATATAGTAATAGTCACTCTTCACGGTGTAAAATCCTATGTGCTTTGACAGATGTGTAGAGTTATGTATGCAACTATGATAGTAGCAAACAGAATAGTTCCATCACCCCAAGCTTCCCTCGAGCTGATCCTTTGTACTCAACCCCTTCTCCTCAACCCTGGCAACTACTGATTTGGTTTCTGTCCCAATAGTTTTATCTTTTGTAAAATATCATGTAAATGTCTTTATTCATTTAGCAAAATTTATTTAAGATTCATCCATGGATTTTTGTGAATCAGTACTTCCTTGTTTTTTATTGCCAAGTAAATGCCATTGTAAAGAAGTAGCACAGTTGTCTTATCTATGCATCTAAAGTCATTTGAATTGTTCTAGTTTTTACTGATTCTGAATAGTGCCACCATAAACAGTCACATACCAGCTTTTATGTGGACATAAGTTCCTATTTCATTTGAGTAATATCTAGAAGTAAAATGCCTGGATCATATTGTATGGCTATGCTTAACTTTTAAGAAACTACAAACCATTTTTTTTTAAATGATTGTACCTTTCTGCAGTCCCACAAGTAGTGTATGAGAGATCCAGTTGTTCCACACCTTTGTTACCATTGGTACAGTTGGGTTTGTTTTTATCTTAACATTCTAATAAGTATGTAATGGGATCTCATTGTGGCTTACTTTGCATATCCCTGACAACTATTTATGCTGACCATCTTTTCATGTGCTTATTTGCCATTTGTATGTCTTCTTTTGTACATTTTTAATTATATTATCTCTTTTTTAATCATTGACTTTTAAGAGTTCTTTACATATTATGAACACAACTCTCCTATTTTCATTTGCCTAAAAGTGTCTTTTGAAGAACAAAAGTTCTCAATTTTTATAGACTTCAATATATCAAATTTTCATGTTATGAATTGTCAATTTGCCTAACCTAGGTCACAAATATTTTCTTCTAGAAATTCTACAGTTCTAGATTTACCTTCATATCTGCAATCTATTTTTAGTCAAATTTTACATATGGTATGAGCTATGAATCAAAGTTTATATTTTTAAAATTGTTCCAGCACCATTTTTTAAAAGACTACCTTTTTGCCATTGAATTGCCTTTGTACCTTTGTTAAAAATCAATTGGCTATGAATCCAAGATGGTGGTGGGATAGGTGGAAGCTACACTCACCTCTTCCCAGGACCAAACTGGAATTATAACTAAATTATAAAATAGTCATCCTGAATAAGCAGCTGAACAGAAGTCTTATAATCAAGGATTTACAGAAGCCCCAAACTGGTAGGAGAGGCAGAGCTGTGAAATAGCCCAGAGGGATATCTCAGCTGAGGTGAATTCCCCTGAGAAGTGTGAGGTCTCAACCCCAAGCCTGGCTGCCCAGCCCAGAACACCAGAGCCTGGAAAAAGTCCCCAAATAGCATCTGGCTGTCAGGGAGAGACAAGCGTCCACTAGAGACACAGGCACAAATGTCCCTCACAGCCACTCACCCCCGGCTCTGGCAGAGAGAGGGAAGAGCAGACTAAAGTTGTGTGAGGAGATTTTTGAGCTTGTGTCTCTAGAGAGAGAGCTGAAGGGACAGCCCCCAGAGCCCCATGCTGAGTCATTCTCCCACACTGCAGAAGCCTTTTCCTTGGGTGGAGCACTCCCCGCCCGGTAGCATCAGCCCTGGGAAATCAATAGTCCCACCCTCAGACTCTCTCTCACATCACCCTGCACAGCTCATGCCCCATTGAGGAGTCAGCTGCCTTGGCCAGGGTGTAGATGTCTGGGCAGACTCAGGGGATGTCAGTGACTAAGTTGTGTGGCTTTGGAGTGGGGGCCATTCCTCCCACTTTCCTGTGAACTTGAATGCTGCTTCTCCCTCATGGGAGATCTACTAGGACCACCCTCAGGCTATGGCAGATCCACCTAGTGGCTCTGCGAGGCCGCTGAGGTCCAGGCAAAATCCAGACAGACTGAGTTGTGTGGCTCTGTGACAGAGGCCACACCCCTCAGCTTTCCTGAGACCTGATAGCATCTCTCCTTCATGGGAGATCCACTAGCCCCATCCGTCCAACACCTGGTGGGCTCCACCCTGCTGAGTTCCATCTTCTTCTGACAGAATTTGGGACAGACTGAGTTGTGTGGCTCTAGGACAGGAGTTATGTTTCCCTCATAGGCCTGACTGGAGCAGGGTCCTCTCTTCACACAGCCAAATATTGGTCTGTCTGGGTCCAATAAACTGTGATGGCCTCACTTTGATGCTCCCTGATACCCTGCCCCAACACAAAGGTGGCAGCTCTAATCGCTAAACCCTGGGACATTTGCCAAGTAGCCTTAGATCCAGCAATGGCACTGAGTTTGAACCTGTATCAATCTGGTGAACACTACTCAACCCCCTACCTAGTGACTCACTGAGAACCTACCTCGTGCAACTTGTGTACTGCCAAAGGCTCCTTTAGGAACTGAGCCTAACGGGTAGTCAGCAGGTGAAGGCAGGTAGAGGTGGACATTGGGGTATCTGAGGCTTTTATTGACCTGCCCCTGGGTCCAGTCCTAGTAAAAGCTGGCCTTGGTGTTCAGCTTGGTCCTTCTGATGTGTATCCAGGCCCAACAGAGGCAGCCACAAACTGTGGATCACTTGTAGCTCCAAATAGGTTAACTAAGGCCAGTCACAGGCAGCATCTGACATTGGCCTGCACCAGAGTCCCTCCCTAGAGGCCCAAAACCAGCACACCCAGTGGCCAGTGGCCAACAACATCAGAGCAGAATCCAATTAGTTTCACAATCAGAATATTCAAAGGGAGATCTTGGCAGGCACCAAACCCTGCTGAGGTGAATTCCACTTCCTGTGGTCAGCACCTGCATAGCAACTCACACGCTGTGCTCGAGGTTGAGTCTCACAGTCAGCCAATCTGAGGGTTGATCCCACACACAAATAGACCAAAAAAATCAAGACTCAACAGGAGCGCTGACATAACCCACATATGGGACATTTCTGGAACACCCATCTCAGGTGATCAAGGAAACTACACCACTGGACACCACAGGACACCTACTATATAAGATCACCTCACCAAGACTGGGAGTCATAGCAGATCTGTGTAATACATAAAAACAAACACAAAGGGGCATCCAAAGTGGGGAGATAAAGAAGCATGCCCCAATGAAAGAAGAGAAGAAATCTCCAGAAAAGAGCTAAATGAAACGGAGGCCATTTATCAGCTCTATACTTCAAAGCGATGGTTATAAGGATGATCAACAACATGAAAATAAACATAGACACCACAAAAAAAGGACCAGTCAGAAATGAAGACTACAATATCTGAAATAAAGAATACACTGGAAGGAATAAACAATAGATTGGATCAAGCACAGGACTGAATCGGCGATTTGGAAAACAAGGTAGAAAAGGAACAACATCCAATCAGAGCAGCAAAAAGAAAGAAGAATTTATTTAAATGAGCATAATAAATGCCAATAAATAAATAAGGGACCTTTGGGCAGCATGAAGTGTAACAACATCCACATCATGGGGGTAGGAGAGAGAGAGCAAGGAAGGAGAACCTATTTGAAGAAATAATGACCAAAAGCTTTCCTATCATGGAGAAGGAAAAAGATGTATGAATTCTTCAGGAAGTGCAGAGAGTCCCAAACAAGATGAACCCAAAGAGGCATACACCAATATGCATCATTATTAAAATGGCAATGGTTAAATATAGAGATAATATTAAAAGCAGCAAGCAAAGGACAGTTAGTTACCTACAAGGGAGCTACCTAAGACTGTCAGCTGATTTCTCAACAGGAACATTTTATACCAGGAGGGATTAATATGAAATATTCAAATTGATGAAAGGCAAGGACCTACAACCAAGACTATTTTACCCAGCAAGGCTATTATTTAAAATTGAAGGAGAAATAAAGAGCTTCCCACACCAAAAAAAACTAAAAGAGTTTGTTATCACCAAACCAGTATTACAAGAAATGTTAAAGAGCCTGCTTTAAGAAGTGGAAGGAGAATAAAAAGGAGAAGGAGGGAGGAGGAGGGAAAAGAGAAGGAGAAAGAGAAAGAGAAGAGTAAGAACAAGAACCAGAGGAACATAGTTAAATGAATAAAGTGCCAATAAATGCATACCTATCAATAATCACTTTAAATGTAAATGGCTTAAATGCTCCAATCAAAAGACATAGAGTAGCTAATAGATAAGAAAGAAAAATCCATATATACACTGTCTATAAAAGCCCCACCTCAGAACAAAAGATACACAGAGACTAAAAGTAAAGGGATAGAAAAAAATATTAAAATGCTGAGGTAGCAGTACATGCATCTGACAAAATAGACTTTAAAACAAAAGCTATAGTAAGAGACAAAGGACACCACATAATGATAAAGGGAGCAATCCAAAACATAACCCTTTTAAACATTTATGTACCCAACGTAGGAGCACCTAACTATGTAAACCTAATCTTGATGGACGTAGAGGAAGATATTGACAGTAATACAGTCATAGTAGGAGATTTTAACATCCCACTGACATCAATGGATAAACCTTCCAGACAGAAAATCAACAAGGAATTAGTAGCCTTAAATGACACACCAGATCAGCCAGGTTTCATGAGTATCTTCAGAGCATTTCACAGCAAAGCAACGGAATATACATTCTTTTCAAGTATACATAAAACATTTTCTAGGATAGACCACATGATAAGACACAAAACAAATCTTAATAAATTTAAGAAGATTGTAAACATATCAAGCAACTTCTCTGACCACCCTATTAATAAAGAGGTAATATGCAAATTGAC
This sequence comes from Pipistrellus pygmaeus, assembly GCA_949987585.1. Lineage (NCBI taxonomy): Eukaryota > Metazoa > Chordata > Mammalia > Chiroptera > Vespertilionidae > Pipistrellus > Pipistrellus pygmaeus. The sequence continues at coordinate 77,840,212 of OX465310.1, read as the reverse complement.
CCTCATGCCCTAGTGTCACAAGATGGCTGGCAGGGGAGGGCAGCTGGGGCAACCAGGCCTGCAGGGGAGGGCAGTTGGGGCAACCAGGACAGCACGGGAGGGCAATTAGGGTAAGGTGACCAGACGTCCCACTTTTGGGGGGACAGTCCCGATTTTTAACAATTTGTCCCGCGTCCCATGGCGTTTTTTAAAAAAATCCAGAATCTTTCCAAAAATTGGGACTTTTTTAAAATGTCACGGGACACAGAACAAATTGTTAAAAATCAGTGCTCTGAGCCAAAAGTGGGATGTCTGGTCACCTTAAATTAGGGGTTACCAGTCCAGCAGGAGAGGGCAGTTGAGGGCAATCAGGCTTGCAAGGGAGGGCAGTTGGGGGCAATTGGGCCATCAAGAGTACAGTTACGTGTCAATCAGGCTGGCAGGGGAGTGGTTAGGGGGTGATCAGGCTGGCAGGCAGGTAAGTGGTCAGGAGCCAGCAGTCCCAGATTGTGAGAGGGTTGTCTGACTGCCAGTTTAGGCCCAAATCTGCAGGGATTGGCCCTAAACCATCAGTCGGACATCCCCTGAGAGGTCCAGATTGGAGAGGGTGCAGGCTGGGCTGAGGGACACCCCCCCCCCAAGTGTACAAATTTCATACACCAGGCCTCTAGTTTTATATAAGAAAACTGAGACAATCTTAGAAAGCTGAAGATCAAGAAAGAGGATGCAAAGTGTGGGATATACACGTACACAGGTGGACAAGCAAGAGGAGAGGGTGCCTGCCCGACTAGGTGGGCGCATGGAGCACCCTCTGCCAGGTGGGCCGCCCTGGGAAGGAGGGCAGGAGGCCCTCAGGCTCTGCTGGGACAGCCAGCCAGAGGGACTGAGGTCCACCCCTGCCCTGCAAGGTTCCCTCTGAATGGGGATGAAGCGAGGGCAAGAAGACAGGAAGGAAGGTGAGGGGGGTCTCAGGACCATGCGTGTCTGGGTGAGTGTCAGGGTCTGCAGTCATTTCTAGAATTTATATCTGGGAGGTGATAAACTGAGCCCGGGCCACACTGACTCACTGGCAAACTCCTTCATCTCCCTCTGAGCACTGACTTCAGGCACTACTCGCTGCTTGCTCCTAGGACCAGGGCCAGCTCCTGACTCCTCAGCCCAACACTGGCAGGGAGAAGGCCCTCTGTGGGCCACTCAGGTGCCGGGGCTCTCTCCAGAGCGCCTGCCTTATTTGGCAGATGAGGGCAACGCGGCTCAGAGATGCTCAGAAACTTGGTTAAAGTCACAGAGCTGATGGTGGGCAGAGCTGGGATCGGAACCCCGGGGCCCTGGCGCTGCTCAGAGCGCTGTGGCCTCGCGTGGGCCTTGCTTTTATCTGCTGCCTTCAGCCTCCTGATCTCACACACAATGCCTGTCACCCTGCCTGCCGTGCCAAGGCTCCCCTGCCTCTCCCCGATCCCCTTCCCCAAGCCCTCCTCCCTCAGGAAGCCCTCCGTGTCTATCATAACAAGTATCAGATATTGATCACTGATGCATACATAACCTACCCCCAGATTATGCACAATCTTACAGTATCTTCCAAGAGTTTCTCTGATTAACTTAATTCCCTGAACTCTATCCATTCCTTGCAACAACAATAGCAGATATTCAATAAAGTCTTTTGACTTGAATGAAAATCTTGCCTCTTTCTTCTGCTACCTTCTTATACCAGAAACTTTAGACCCAAGCCAGGGCAGACGTGGGAAGGGGCCAGTTTAGGGCTGCTATCCCTTACCTGACAGGTAGACATGGACAGGCCAGCAAGGGCCCCTTCTCCAGGCCAGGAGGCCCTGGGAGCTGAGAGGGGGAGTGCTGGAAATGGGGGGGGGGGGGGGGGCTGAGGCCAGGGAAGGAGGTCGAAACCCAGGAGCAGGGTTAGGCAGCATTCTAGAAAGTCCATCCTGGCCCCACTACCCGCCTTCTTCCCCATTACCCCACTACCTTCTCTTCGCCCATTAGACAGAGAGCCTGCAATCCCACCATTGCTACATTCTGCCAGGTCGTGGCAGCTTTGAAGCTTCAAGAGTCCTGCAAGCCGGAATGTCTCCGCGAGCCTCCCTCACCCCAGGCAAGCTCCCCAGGCCCTCATGTCTGACATGCGGCATCAGCGGGGAAGCTCCTTCACGCCCTGCTCTGCATGGCATCCTGTTCCCACACGGGTTCCCCAGCCCGGCACCAGACCTCAACAAACACCACAATGGTGACATCAGCGTCACCTCTCAAAAGACACTGAGGATCGAGGACAAACCAGGGCTGGTGGCCTGTGGAGAATGGAGACCGGTGCTCCCAGCATGACTAGTCCTGCCCTGAGGCCTTGGCTAGGTCACTGCTTCCTGCCTCCACCTCCTCACCCTGACTCCCCGTCCTCCAGCGCTCAGCCTGGGTCTCCATGGCTCTCCCCCAGCCTCTCTGGGCCCGCTCCATCGGGGTGCAGGGGGCGAACCGGGCTACAGAGGGCCTGGCCCGGCACCCAGAGCTCCCCTGGGCAGGGAAATGGGCAGGGAGCAGGCAGAATCGGCAGCTGGGGTTGCAGCCTGTGTGCTTGTCTTCACCCACGAGGTGGGCAGTTTCTGCTTTGCGCTGCTTTCCTCACGTCCCCCATGCGGGCGCCTCAGAGTGCGTAGTCCCACGGCTTCCCCAAGGGCTGCTCAGAGAAAGGGTGCCGGGAGGCCCCTGTCTGGGTTGGAGGCCTCTCCCTCAGTCTGGGTGTTCCTGGAGGCCAGGCCCCGGGGCCCCTCCTCCAGCTCCCAGGAGCAGCCCCAGGGAGGGAGCCCCAGGGAGGGCAGCCAAGGCTGGCCGTGCTTCACACGGACCTGGAAGCTGGTTCCTGACGCATGCACAATCAGTATGGGTGTTTGGGAAAACGCATAAAAGCTAAAATAAAAGAACATAACACAGCATAAAATGAAATAAAATTAGCACCCCTATAACTCCGCTAGTCCCAGGTGTGTACTTCCTACATTCGAGAGCACTCTCTCTGGGGTTCCCTGCCTTTCTGCTTAAAGGGACAGAGCGGGTTGTACTGGGCACTGCTCTGCCCTGCGGCCTGTGGGGCTCTGAATGATGGGGTGTCCCGGCCATTCGGCACCCGCATGTGTCCTGACCAACACAGAGCAGTCAGGCTCATCCTCTGTTAGGTAGCCGGTCCCCCATTGCTGGGCGCTGGGGTTGCTTCCAGTTTTTCTTACTTTGTAGAGTATTTCTCAGCCACTCTGCAGCCATATCTCCATGGTCCCGCTCAGGGCAGAGTAAGATTTCAGGGCCTCAGAGCCCTGGGAACCGTTGGTGCTGCCGGCCTCTCAGCAAAAGATACGCTACTGAACACAAGCGCAAGGACATGCGGCAAAGTCCTGGCTTCCCCGATGCACTGTGCTTTGTCTCAAGTATTAAATTACTTTTTACTTTTATTTTTCGCTCCTTTGGGGAGAGGGAACGCCCCAGCTTTGCTGGCATCCCCCACATCCTGGGACTTCCTGGTGCCATGGCACAGCTCGGACGCCGACCTGGAGGTGAGAACATGGGGAAGGAGAACATGGGTGTAGTGCTCCCACGTGTAAGGCTGTTGGGTCTCCGCGTGCCCTGGCTCAGCAGGGAACCCAGCGCCTGTCCCAGCCTACACTTTGTAACTCTCTGTCCAGTGAGTGCTTATTGCCAAGTATCCCCACCCCCTCCCCGACAGAGGCTTCCCCGGAGCAGCTGGCATGTGATTGGACGGTGGAGAAACAAGGGGTCTGGCCATCTTGAGAGCAGAAGTCCGGGGCCTTGCGATGAGCCTGAGCCTGAGCCTGAGCCTAGAGGATTCAGGGCAAGATGTCCTCGCCCCTGTGACGGGAGGGCGCACCCAGCCGTGACCTGGGGGGTGGAGCCACCGTGACGGGCCTGGGCGCTGACACTGTGCAGTCTGACAGCCTCCTTCTCCCCTCCAGCCTCACTCTCTCACGTATAAAATGGGCCTGTGTGGCTCCCCACTGTCCCCAGAGATGACCCCACCCGCCCCGTGACAGCCAGGGTGCTTTAAGCTCTGATAAAGGGCACAGCGAGGCGCCACTGCAAGGCGGCCAGGCCCGTCAAGCCCTGGCACTGTGCTCCCCCATCTCCCCTCCTGCTCCGCCCTTCAGAGCCTCCCACCCCGATGCCGCTCCATCCTTGGCAGGCCCGTGTCCAGCAGCTGGCGCCCTCAGGTGCCCATGCACCTGCCTATGGGAATCCCACCGCTCCTCCCACGTCACCCACTCCATGGGGCCTTCCAGAGCGCTCCTTCCCGGCAGGTGGTGAGGGTCTCCGCCATGGCTCCCGTGACATTGTCCCTGGGAAGGAGGCAGCTGTGGCCCTCACTGGACTGGGACCTCTTGAGAGCAGTGGCCTCGGCTGAGCCCCTTTGTGGCTGAATGACCAAGAATGATGGCGGGGAGGGGTGTTGAGGCATGTTTTTTCTTTTCCCCTCTGGTTGTTTTCCTAAAGCCGTCTCAGTGACCCCACAAAGCTGGCAGCACAGAAATGCACTCAGAACTGGAGACACGGGGTCAGAGGGCTCGTATCCAGGAACCCCTGACCTGTGCTGGGAACGTGCAGAATTCCCAGTGAGCACCGCTGCCACCAGCCTCCCTGCGTGCAGCCCCCACTGCCCTGAGCTGCAAGGAACCCCCTCCCAGGAGCGCTGGCCTGCTTCCCTCTCAGGACAGCCCCGGCTTCAGCTGAGCACCCACCCCATAGCAGCTCTGCCCATTCGGTCACCCCAGGTGACGGCTGCCCACTCAGTGCCTGCCTCCCAGCCCAGCACATGCACACCACAGCTACAGCACTCACAGCTAACTCGTTAAGGACTTCCTTAAGGCAGCTCCCAGGCTGCCCCTTCCAGAAAGCCATCCTGGACTGTTAGTCTCCAGAGCTCTCTCCCGCCTCTGGCCCCCAGAGCAGCTATTCTCTGCATCAAACTCATGTGACATTGCAAGCTCAAGGTGTTTTGAAATTTCTCTCCAAGGAATGCATATATGATGGTAGAAATAGGTTTGGACAGAGACTGTGGATGTTGACTGTGATGCTGGCCCTTCCAAGGCTGGGCCAACTGGTGCGGAGCTCTGGGCCGACATGCCACACCTCCGTCAGGGGTCGAGAAACCATTTGGTCTGGCCCTGCCAAGGCACAAGGGGTGAGTTAATCAAATGTTTGACCAAATACTAGTATAGCAGGCTAATTTTTAAGTTGATATGTTTGTATGGCCCGTGAATGATGCTATAAGTATTATCCAAATGGCCCTTGGCAGAAAAAAGGTTCCCCACCCCTGCCCGCTATACCACCGCACTCTGTCCCTGGCTGTCCCCCAGGGCGTGGCTCAGGAGGCTCTCTGCAGGGGCGGCCACCCTGAGGATGCAGCCCTGGGCCGCCCTCTGGCCACACGCCCTGCAGCTGGGCAGCAAGTCCTTTGTCACAGGAGGACCTGGGCGTGCTTTTCCATGTCCATCACAGACAAGACATGAGCATCGAGAAACAAACATGGAATGATTTTAGCACTCTGTTCAGGGACTGACAAACTATGGCTCACAGGCCGGATCCGGCCTGCTGCCTGTTTTAGAAACCAAGCTTTATTGGGACACAGTCTCGCTCGTTCTCTTTGGTCTGTGTCTATCCACTATGGCTGCTTTGGCACCACGGCAGCAGTGCTGAGCCGTTGCGACAGAGATCGTATGGCCCATAAAGACTAAAATATTCACAATCTGGCCCCTTGCAGACAAAGTGTGCCACCCTGCTCTGGCTGACACTTTTTGGGATGGAAGCCTAGCTCATGGTGATTTCTTTGAAGTATGAATATACCACACACACATACACAAATACACACACACGCTTGCACACAGTCACACACACATGCACATACACATAATGGCATCTCAGGGCTGCATTAAGTGTTCTTCTGGCCACAGTCGATTGGTCTGGGAGCATGCACCTGACCCAAGCTGGACCAATCAGATTCTTACAGGGATTTGGAAGGGAGTAGCAGGTACATTTATGGCCTTGCCTGTAGAGCAAGCCCACAATCCTCCTGCCCGGTCTCCAGCGCTGCCCTCGCTCTAGCCCTCCCTGACGCCACCCAGCGCAGCCCTTTCCTACCAGAGCTGCAGACTCTTCCTTGTCTGGCTTCTCTCAAAGATCCTGTGAGGCTGGTGTCAGCATCCATATCATTAATTGAGAATCTAGGCTCTCTTGCTGGCTGCACAGGGCACCTCCATCAGCTGATCGATTGCTGGGGAGAGAGACTTATAACACTGCAGCTGCCTGCCCAGGTTGGGGTGGGGGAAGCAGTCAAGTTCAGTCTGTGGATCAGGGGAGAGAGGACCTGGCCGGTTGTGCAGAGAAACACCCCCAGAACCCTCCCACCCCCAGATTTGCCGGCTTTACAGAGAGGTCTCAGGTGGGAAGACCTTAGGAGGCCCAGCACCATCTCCAGCGCCTGGAAGTACCCCAGAAGCAGAAATCACGGGCCAGCTCCTGAGGCCTGCAGGTACCAGTTTGAGCCCACAGCCCTGGGCCCTCCTCAGCATAGCTGCCTCTGAGACGGGAGCACCACGGTGACATCCAGGCTGCTGGAGCGTGTCCAGCGTAGACTGGGCCACGTGAAGGTGGTGAAGGAGAGTTGAGTGTTCTGATCCATCTTTGCCCTCCTCGTTGCATGAACCTGAGCCAGAGGGCAGAGGTGAGCCTCAGTTTCCTTATTTAGCAAGTGGCGCCCTAAACTGCCTCATAGGGTTGCTGTGAGGATGAAAGGAGAGGGTGCATGCAGAGTGCCCAGCATGGCCCTGGCACAGATGAGGTGCTAAAGGGGAGTGATATTAGAAGTAGCAGCCCAGCATAATAGTAGAAGTTAGAATACTCATGACGACATTGTTGTAGGCATTGCTACCGGCCCATGGTCTTCCCTGTCTGGGTTTTTCCCAGTACCTCAGTCTGTAAGTAAAAGCCTGACCCTTTCAACTCGCCATCTGTGTGGGCAGCCGCCAAGATGGCCCCCAAGATCCTAGCCTCCTGGATCCCTGCTCTGTGTGGCCTCTCCCGTGGAATCAGAGCTGGTCAGCCACATGGATAAAGCTGGGAGCTCCCCAATCTCCTCCTGCAGGAAGCCAGCGCCCTGCTGGGAGGACACTGAGGCCTCCTGCTAACAGGCGGCACTCCTTGTTAGCTGCGGGAGTGGCGAGTGAGCCACCTTGGAGCCAACCTCCAGGCCTCACACAGGCTGTCAGGTGACCGTAGCCCAGCCACCAGCCTCATTGAACCCCATGAGAGACTGCAAGCCAGGACTGTACAGTTCAGCTGCTCCTACATTTCCAGCCCACAGGAACTGTAAACAATATTAAATGTTGACTGTTGCTTTAAGCCACTCTATTTTGGAGTCATTTGTCACAGCAGACACGATACAAACCTATTGTCCTCACGTGTCTGTTTCAGGGAATGCCATCCCTGCCGCCCCAGCCTGAGGTCTCATTTCGATCACCATAATCTGCTTTTTTCTTTGCTGCATCCAATCTGCTGATTCAACCCAAGGTGTCTCTCACTTTCAGCCTCTGTTCTCTGGTCCCTATTTCCACCAGCCTGAGAGCAATAACAGTCCTTCAAGGAGCACTTACTGTGTGACAAAGTACCTACTGTGTGCCCTGCTCTTAGTGCGGAGTCTCAGTACTCATGGGATTGTCACGACAATCAAATGAAATGTTTGTTGTCCCCATTTGATAGCTGAAGAGACTAAGACTCTGAGGTGCTCAGCTGGTGAATTACGGAATCAAATTAGAAGGCAGGTTTGTCCCAAAGCCCATGCTCTCTCTGCAGGGCAGCAGGGCCCTGGGTCTGCCAGGCCTTCTGCATGGTGGTCCGGAGTTCCAGAAGCAGCACCTGCTGCCAGCTTCTGCCTTGATAGATTCGTCTTTCCCATCACTGTAAATAACTCTCCTAAAACTCAGGTCTGGCCATCTCCACTGCTCTGCTCAAAGGCTCCAAGAGCTCCCTTCCCCGAGTGCCCATCCCAGTGGCCAGCAAACTCATTAGTCAACAGAGTGGCAAACCACGGCTCACAAGCCTCATGTGGCTCACGAGCCGCAGTTTGCTGACCACTGGCCCCTCCTGTCCATTCTTCAAAGTTCAGCTCAGCGGCTCCCTCCTCACAAAGCCACCTGACCCTCTCCGGGAGCACCAGGCCCCTCTCCCCTGCCAGCTACACATTCAGGAAAAGTGGTGACACAGTCACCTGGAGTACACTACAAGCTCCTCAAAATAGAGAGCCCCCAGGCCACCCAGTGCACCCAGGCCCTGCAGAGGACTTGTGTATGTGGGTAAAGTGACTATAACATCATTAACAACTGAGTCTATGAGTGACTACGCATTGGAACCAATCAATCATCAATAGCTCTCTACATGAGTGACTAAAGTCCTGAATGAATGAATGGTTGATTGACAAGGACACTGCCTACATCCAGTGCCCCAACGTTATTTATATGTCTTTGTTGACATATTTTATAACATATATAATCAGGGGTAAAACTCAAAATCTTTAATAATAACCAGTACAGCATGAGCACCAACCAACAAGAAAGGACCTTTCCAAAAGCTGAGTCAGGCCGATCCTGGCAAGGTTCAGGGCGTGTTCCAGGAAGGACCAAAATGGCCAGGGAGGCCAGGGCACTGAAGAAACTTAGACACACTCTTTGCCAACCTTGCAGGATCCTCAGCGTGGCCTCACGGGGCCTGCTGCTGCTGCTGCTGCTGCCGCCCTGTGCAGGGTTTCCTGAGCACATCGGTGGCCAGCCCTCCGCTGAGCTTGACGCGCCAGCAGATCCCATTCCTCCACACGGAGCACCAGGCGGCGGGAGGGTCACCATGGCCCCACAGCACAGTGAGGACACTCAGGCGCAGGAGGCTAAGAGGCAGCGATTCAGGGGCCTACCTAGGCCCCGGACCAAGCCTGCGGAAGTGTCCTCCCTCCTGGCTTCACAGAATGCATTCGCAGGAAGGTCCTGGATCTGCAGCGGCCAGCCCAGGTACCTACGCAAGTGCTGGGCGGGGCCAGCAGGACTGCGTGGTTTTCAGGACCCGTGATTGGTTGAGGCGCTGGAGCTCAGGAGGCGTGGCCTGAGACAAGGCCCTCCCCTCTGGATGCTAGCCCCACCCTAAGCCCCACACTCAGGAGAGGGTGCCTGGCATCCAGCTGGCAGCACTGCCACGTCTGCTGGGGTTTGCCAGGAGCAAGAGCCTTTGGAAGGACAGATCCCACGCCACTCCCCACTCCCCACTCCCCACTCCTCCCCACTTCCCACTCCCCTCTCCTGCTGTGGGAACTTGGGCAGCATCCCCTCTCCTAATTCCTTTTCCTCATGTATGTCTTTCAGGCTCGGTGTGAGGGTTGAAGAAATGACCCGTAGCAGGGATATTTACCGTCATGTTTTAAACGTGTGCAGGTGCTGGGCAGTGAGGAGAGGCTGAGAGCGAGAGGGGTGGTGGACCCGGTGGGAGCTGGGCTGGATCCAGCCACCCCCGGCGCAGCCCTTATCTCAGAGCCCCCTGCAGCCACCCTTCCCCACCCCTCCCAGCCCTTCAGAAGGCGGAATGATTGCTCTTTGGTTTCCACTTCTAATCACAAAATAATCTTGGTGCCCAGAAGCCTTCCTCCCGGAGAACATTTGTGTGGGATGATATCAGCCTAATTAAGCGCTTCAGCTTTGGGCTTGGTTTTCTCCCCAGACCCCCGCGCTCCCTGCCAAGCGCCCAGCCGCCCGGCTGTCCGGCTACCTGCGCCCGCGGCCCGGAGCCCCGGCCCCGCCTCCGGAGCCCCGCCCCGAAGCCCCGCCCCCGGCGCCCCGCCCCCCGGTGATTGACGTCTTGACCGGGCGCCAGCGGCGGCGGACCAGGTGCGGCCGCGGCGCGGGCGGGGGGCGGCGCTGCGCGGCCTGAAAGGCGCGGGCATGTTCGCGGCAGCAATGAGCCTTTGTTTGCCTTGGCAGCGTCGGGCCTCCCTGGGGCCGGCCCCATAAAGGGTTTCTGTTCGGGCTGGAGGACTCATTGTCGAAAAATTGTCCCTCGAAAAATTAGCATGGTACAGTGGAGAAAGCGGAACGCCGGCAGATGACAGCTGCTGGCCTAGCAGAGGCCAGAAAGCAGAGTTTGTGGGGTGCCCGCGCCCAGAGGCACCCTCGCCCCGGGCCTGGAGCGGCCCCAGGGTGACGGCGGGGCCCAGTGCAGGCAGGGTGCAGACGAGGGGCGCAGTGGGGTTTGGGGTTGGTTGTTTCCCTGAGAGTTGGGGCATTTCCCCAGGCACCAGGAGCTCAGGTCTTTGGTGCGCGGTGTTTGAGGGTGCCTGAGCCAGAGTCAGGCTCAGAGGGGCAGCTGGCTGGGAAACAGGGTGGGGTGAGAGGAGTGGGGAGGAGAGAGAGAGCCTAGAGGTTACGTGGTTAATTGAACATATCAGCCACAGATACGATTATGCCCCTTTGTATCTTTCTCTCAGTGAGTTGATGGAGAACTAACTAGATTAAAAGCGCCGGGAGCCGGGGTTGCAGGGGCTGGGGGTGAAGTGGGGTGGTGATGGCAGTTTCTTCTGATTGCTGACTGGGGCTCCCACAGCCCCAGCAAGGAGGGAGCAGAGTCCATTGGGGAGGAGAGAAAAGCCGGAGTTTGGCATTTGCAGAAAAACTGGGCTCAAGGCTGCCACCGTTAGTGAAGGGGGCAGGGGTTTCCCGGGGAGAGGTGGGGGGTCATGGGGTGAGGCATATGGTCTCAGCCCAAAGCCTGTGGCACACACCGTGCATGAGGCAGGGGTGAGGGTGATGAGGACTGTGTACGGGACATGTGTGTATTGTATGTGTGTGTATTCTTGTTTCAGCTGCTTCCCTCTGTGAAGTGATGGGTATCTCCATAGGTCCGTGTTTCGAGCAGGCGGCACCTGTGTGGCTGGCCTGACTCTCCATGCTGTGACCACCTCTCTGGTGGGCTCGGAGCATGGCGGGTGGGCGGTCGTGGATCTGCCTAGGTGGCCCTCCAGCGTGGGGAGCGGAGCCTCAGGTTCCCTGTGACTCTCGGCAGCCGGGACCCGAGCTGGCCCCTGGGTTCGCTCTGCATTCCAGCTTCCGGGAAACCCTTCCCGGTCCTGCCAGCCCTCATGCCCACAAAGCTCCTGACCCTCCCAGCCCCGCCACCGCCACTCCCTTCACCCACCCTGCCCCAAGCAGTGTCTCCTCTGAGCAAGCAGATCTTAGGGTGAGAGGAAGGAAGGCAAACAAATCTGGAATCTGCACGGCCTGAGTTCAAATGCCAGCTCTAGCTCTGTGACTCTGAGCCAAGGACTTACCTCTCGGAGTCACTGTTCAGTCTCATGTAGGCAATCAGGTCCAGTTACAGGGTTGTCTTGGCAATTTAGTGAGATAATATATACCAGCAGCGGGGAGTCCATGCACCTCAGTTTGCCTGGGACAACCCCAAAGTACACCAGAGGCCCCAGCAGAAATTCACGGTGCCCTTTACTCTCACAAATGCCCCGGTTTGGATTATAAACTACATAGTTACCCAAGTAAAATGGCGCCAGGACAATAAGCAGTTTCCCCTCCTCTTCCTCTCACCTTCCCTCCCCCTGCATTTAATGCTTCGCTCCACGGAGTTCTCAGTCCATGAACTCCCGAGGCGGGAGCATCCCCTTCTCACCACACCACGGGGCCAAAGTGTCAGAGACACGCGTGACGCAGGAGGGCAGCCTGGCGGCCTGGGCGCAGCACGCCGAGCCCTCTGCAGTTCACATCCACCCTGGCTTGACAAGTTCCGTACGTTTACAGCTCTAATAATAGAGCCGTGAGCTCTTCCCAAAGTCAGAGACCTTTCTGCCTCTAGGTCCACAAAGTGGGGTTCTTCTTGTCTTCTCAGGCCTGGAGCCCCGGGAGCCCTGAGCTTGCTGGCCTCGGTCAGCGAGGCCTGAATTCCGAGGTCTTTATCCTAAAGCCCACGCTCCTCCAGAGAGGTCGGCAGGACTGGGCCGGGGAGTGGTGGAAAGTCACCCTGAAGCACTTGGACTTCACCCTGAGGGCAGCAGGGCCAGGAGGTCTGGCTGGCATGCCCGGTGCTTGCTTTGCCCCCGTGTGGAGCACGAAGGAGAGGGGGAAAGATGGAGGACCCTGTGCACACAGCTGGGGAGGCGGCTGTAGGAATCCCGGGGGTGGGGGACTGAAATATAGGACTAATGAGCACAGAGAGGAGGGGGTTGGTGTTAAGAGATCTCTTGGAGGGAGATTCTCTGGCTTGGGGACTGCTTGGATGAGGGGATCATGCTGGGGAGACAGGGCCTGGATGAGCAGAGAGGGGGACCCAGGAGGAGTGTGGAGGAAGAGGGGGATAAGCTCAGGAGGAGACTGCCTTCCCCCACACCCCTTTGTGACTATCTGCTCCCTCACCTCCCCTGGAGGTGATAAGGCCAGGCCTGTGTCCGCACGCATGCTGTCCTAGCGCCGTCCACTGGCTATAGCTGCTCCCACCTGCCCACCGGGGCCAGGCCTCTCTCCCTGCTGGACGATGGCACCTTTTCTGGCCGCAAGCATCACCTCCGCCAGGAAGCCTGCCCTCACCCTCAGTCTGGCTTCTGCGTCCTCCTACGTCAGAGCTCAGCGCTTAACATGAATGCCAGCCCCGGGTACGAGCTGGCACCTTCGCCCCCTCGCTCTGCTGGAAGATGGCCAGTTATTTCCCTCTGCGGCCAGTACCTAACGCACAGCAGAGGCCCTGCAGGGACTTGTGGAAGGAGAGGAGGGAGAAGGGGCCAGGCAGGAGGAGACAGTCCTAGCCCAGGGAAAGAAAACCATCAGCGGTCAGGCCACCAGCCCTCGGCAGTGTGCGGCAAGAGCCAGAGGGCAGAACCCCTACCGCCCTGCCCTGTGAGCCTTACTGTTGCTCACTGCTGCGACGGTGGGCATGTCCCTTGCCCTCTGGGCCTCAATCTGTCTCTTTTGTTAGGTGCAGTGTGTGTGTGTGTGTGGGGGGGGGGAGTGTGGGGTGTGTGTGTGTGTGTGTGTGTGTGTGGCGGGTGTGTGTGTGTGTGTGGCGGGTGTGTGTGTGTGTGTGTGTGGCAGGTGTGTGTGTGTGTGTGTGTGTGTGTGTGTGTGGCGGGTGTGTGTGTAGGTGTGTGTGTGGCGGGTGTGTGTGTGTGGCGGGTGTGTGTGTGTTGCGGATGTGTGTGTGTGGTGTGTGTGTGTGTGTGTGTGTGTGTGTGGCGGGTGTGTGTGTGTGTGGCGGGTGTGTGGGGGGGCGGGTGTGGGTGGCGTGTGTGTGTGTGTGTATGTGTGTGTGGCGGGTGTGTGTGTGTGTGTGGCGGGTGTGTTTGTGGGTGGCGTGTGTGTGTGTGTGTGTGTGTGTGTGTGGCGGGTGTGTGTGTGTGTGTGTGTGTGTGTGTGGCGGGTGTGTGTGTGTGTGTGTGTGTGTGGCGGGTGTGTGTGTGGCGGGTGTGTGTGTGTGTGGGTGTGTGCGTGGCGGGTGTGTGTGTGGGGGGGTGTGTGGGGGGGGGGGTGAGCTAAGGAGGGAGTGGTTTTCTAACTTTGTTCCCAGAGGAAGGGATGTGCAGAGTAAAGTCAGGGCTCAGGTTCAAACTCCAGCATCAAGCATGCCGCAGCCCTCTGAGTCCTGGCTCTCTCCTGGGTCCCGCCCTTAGCTTTCTGTAGGTCTCCCACCCCCACAGGTTCCTCTCTCTCAACACTTCCGAGCAGTGCCAGGAGACAGGCGGCGTGAGCATGCGCCTTGGCCCGGGCAGTGCCTCTTGCCACCGGGCTCAGGCACGGAGACCAGTTTCCAGTCCTCAGGCCCATGCTAGGAGTGGACTTCAGGCGGCTGGTGGGCCCAGCTTTTCCACGCATACTGAGGGGCAGGCCCCTGGCAGCTTTGAGAAGCAGAGGGGGCAGAGAGGGGAGCTCAGGCAGATGGGATTTCCTCCCCTCGGGGGTTCTGCAGCGAGGTTGGCATAGACCGACGTGGGCTGTCCCAGCGACTGGCAGGTGGAGGGTGCGGAGCGCCCTGTCACTGCCCACCCACCACTCCTGCTTGTTTGGCTGGACGCAGAGCAGGGCACCAAGCTCACGAAAGCCACCACCTCCGAGCCCCGGGCACCCACCTCACCTGCAGCCATGGGCGGGGCTGGGCCCGGGGTGGAGGTTCAAGGAGCAAGGACACTGTGCACAGGGCTCCCAGACCCCGAGCGCTGCCCTCAGCCTCGCTGCTGCTGACCGCTTTCCATCACCATCCAGGCCCCCTCCTGCTGACATGCCACCGGTGACAGGTTGTGAATAAAGCCACCATTTGGAAATGAAACCAGGGACCACAGCCTCATCCCTGTCCCAGGCGCGGCCTGTCGGAGAGGCTGCCCTGGCGAGCGGTGTACCAGCTCAGAGGAACGACCCACCCGCTCTGCACCTCCACGTCTTCATCTGTAAAACGGGATTCACAACAGCCCCGGCCCCATGAGATGGTTGTGAGCATTAAATGAGCTGAGCACACGAAAGGGTTAGAACGGAGCCTGGAGCACAGGAAGCACTGCTGATGTTATCGCTGGGACTATGATGGTTGAGCCAGGATGGACGCAGAGTCCTGAGGAGACGCTTAGAGAGAGAGTAGCCACGGCTGACTTCGAGAGCAGCTGAGCCACGAAGGGGAGAGCCAGGAGGGCGATGGCCCCTGGTCATGTCTCTCAGGGTCTGGAGAATCCCTGTCCCCAGGGCCTGTCCATTAGCCAGACCAAGCGCCATGCTGGTGGGAAGGGAGTCCTGGGCGCATCTCTCTTGGGGGCTGTGGACAGCAGCCCAGCTTGCCAGGTGGTCTGACTCCCTATGGTTTCTGCCTGGTCGGGGAGACCCTGCCCCACACGGGGTGCCTGACTTCCTGCTGCCTTTGGGTGTGGGGTGCGGGGCAGTTCCTCACATGAGATCCCTCCACTGGGCCAGAGGTGTCCAGGCCACTCCGAGGCCCGGACTCCTGGTGCGGCGTCCAGAGCTCTGTGCGTGGGGTGGGATGGAGGTGATTTCAGCCGCGTGTGGAGATACTTGGGCCAGACAGACGCGTCAGCACCGCGCCGGGGCCCCATGAATGTGGCCACCGGTGCTTGCTCCCTCGCACCCCGAGACTCGGAGGGACAGGGGCGGGAGGGGCACGTGGGCTCTGCCCCTGGGTGTACTGGACTTGGTGTGGGCGGTTCTGCATGCCCAGCCTGTGCTCCATCGGAGGCGTCGTCGGTAATGTGGGTATGCTGCCACCAGGTGGCACCCCTCAGGTCCCTCCTCCCCTCCCTCTGAGCATGCCTGGGTTCAGCGGGGTGCCCCTCTGGCCTTCTCCTGCCCAAGAGGAGAGTATGGGCCTCAGGCCTCCCCGCCCAGGTGTGCTCGAGCCCCTTCTCCCGCCCTTTATCTCCCTCTCTGTGGCCCCACCTACCCTACCCATAAGCCCGGGGATCCCTAGTCCTAAACACCCCAAACCTCCATTCCGCTCCTCCTGGGCTCTCTCTGACCCTGCTGCTCAGCCAAACCTTCCTCAGGAGCCCAGCACCTCCCTCCGCTCTGGGCCAGCGTCTTAGACCAGCTCCTGCCCCACCCTCCCCTGCCTCTGGGACCCTCCTTCTATCCTCTGCCTCCTTCATGGCTCCCTCTGCCTAGACTCAGGCCTGAGAATCCTGCCAGGTCAGGCCAGGCTCCATAGCGTCGGCTGAAGGAGAGGCTGGGTGAGGGAGCACATGACTGAATAAGCGAACTCACCAGTCAGCGCTCTTTGGGGGGGACCTGCTGAGTGCCAGGCCTACGTAATGGAGCGGCTCCACGGGGAAGGATGGAGAGAGAACTGAGGAGCGAAGACCCAGGGCCACCAACTTCCACAGGCCAGCCCACGCCCGCTCGGGTACCATGTAGGATGGGACCTTCAGCTGCAAGTCAGCCAGACAGGGTGCTCAGGGGACGCGCGGGGACGCGGCCATCGGGGAGTGGTGGGGGCGCCTGCCATTGCCTTCCGGGGGAAGTCAGGCCTCTCACTCTGGGGCTGACAGAGGCGGTGCTGCCATAGCCCTGAGACCCAGCCAGATGCCTGACTCCCTATGGTGGCCTTGGTGCGCTGGCTGCTGGGGGCTGGGCGGGGGGCTCTGGAGACGGAGCTGAAATCAAGCAGGCGAGGGCACCCTGGGGAGCCAGACAAGGTCAAAACAGGTCCCAGATAAGGCCGGTGCCGATCCAGGGTAAGTCCAGGGACTCATCCCAGAAAGAGGCTGTGACTCATGTATGGAGCACCTCCGGGGAGGAGCCAAGGGCGCTGCTAAGTCCACCCTGATCCCCAGCAGCCCTGGAAGGAAGTGAGCCTTGCCTCACAAGAAAGGAAATTGGGAGCGAGGCGAAGCCCAGGCCGACTCGGGTCCCTTGAGGGATGGGACCTTCAGCTGCAAGTCAGCCAGACGCGGTGCTCAGGGGACGCGGGGACGCCCCAACGGGGAGCGCACGTGGGAGGAAGGTGGGCGGCGGAGCGGCGTTGGCACTAAGAGGGCGCCAGCAGGGAGTGGCCGTTCTCCCCGTGGGAGGGAGCCTGGCATCCGGGGCACCAGGCTCTGATCACAGACATCACGCCGCTGGGGACTGGCAGACCGGTGCCTCCCCCTCTCTGAGCCTGAACCTAAGCTTCCTAATCGTGTTTCCAGAGTGACCTCTGACACCAGAGCAGGGTGCCCTCAGCAGAGAGATGCCACTGCCCCTGTACCCGGCTCTCATGGGAGGGTGAAGGGGGGCAGAAATCTGTGCTTCCCATCCGCCTGGCAGCCACAGACACCACACACCGAGCCGGGCGCTCTGCGAGCTGATAACGTGCTGGTGCTCGCCGCAGTGACCAATGCGTTATCACTTCCGAGGTACATTCCCCTGCGCGGAATAGAACACTCAGGCAGAACAGCAGGGCAAACACTGTTACCTCCGTGTCACAGATAAGACAGCTGCGGGGAGGGGGGGGGGGGGAGCAGCAGGAAGAACCAGCACTCCCGGCCCAGCTCAGTCGGGGAGCCTCCTGCCGTGAGTCTCCTTGTCCCCCGGCAGCTGTAAGGGGCGGTCTTACACCCCCCTTTTCAGACCAGGAGCCTAGGTCCAGAGAGGTGAAGGGCCTTGTCCAAGGCCACAGGTTTTACAAGAGGCTGCACTTGCCTCTAGCACAGGCCCTCTGAACGGAGAGAAAAGCCAGAGGAATGTGGCTGTGCCCCAGCACGACCCACACACGGCCCGGGCCTCGGCTTCCCGGTCACGGGGAGGGTGGTGGACAGGTGAACTGACCTTCGAGGCCTCTCAGCTCTCACCCTCCCACGGACAGAGCACGGGACACTGAGTCCTCAAAGCCAGGCTGATGTGGGGCGAGACCGGCCCCCTTTCCTGGATGTCCGTGTCCTCCCTGCAAGGCTGGGGAGAAGGCAGGTGAGGCCAGGGCAGAGGCAGGTAAGACCCAAGGGGCACCGCCACTCAGGGACCCACTGGCCAGACCCAAGAGCACCTGGTGCCGAGGCCGAGGCCGGGGACCTGAGCAGCCTGGGGGCTTGCAGAGCCTCTGGGGCTAATTTATTATGATGCAAAAGTCAGGCTCCAGAGTGGCGGGAAGCAAAGCCGAGCGCCAAGCACGCTCCCATCCTGTTCTGTTCCACATATTTTCAATATTTATTGTCCCCATATGTGATGCTGAACATTAAAAAACATGTTGCTGAGATTCCTCCAGAAAGGGCTGACATTTCACAATATTCCTCTGATGCCGGGGATTACTGCTCAGGATGATGAAAACGTGGTTTATTCAAAACAGATTGGGCGGAAGAAAACAATGGCAGGGCCAGGCGCCCTGTGCTGTGCTCCCAGTCCTCCCAGTCCCCCCAGTCCCTCCAGTGAGTGGCCCAGGGCCCTGCCGGAAGTCCCGCCTCCAGGCACCTCGGTCCAGGTCAGGCCCGGAGTCCCAGCAGGAAGCGGCTCAGACAGACAGCCGCCACCCTGGCGCTTGCCCGTGGGCACTTCCAAATGCCAGCAGACATGCCATGCCCACTGCGGCCCGGCATTGCCCTGTCACCTCACCTTTCCCATTTTAAAAGGGAGAACAGGGGTTTTGGCAACTTGCCCGAGCTGTCCCTAAAACAGGTGCCTGGGCCCCGGGCCTCCGTTTGGTGCCTGTAGAGTGAGCGTGTGGCTGGGGGCATCGGGAAGGAGGCCCGGCCCATCGCAGCCTGCCCCTGTGACCTCGGGGTCTTTCTGGCTCCCAGGCTCAGTCCGCCCGTGAGCTGTTCGGACTGGCTCATGGGGAGCCGTGAGCACCGGTGGCCGCCGTGGAGGGACCACTTCCAACAGAGTCCACCCGATGGGGCCTGCTGCCCCCTCCTGCTGGGGGTGCACAAGGACACCCACACAATCTCTCCCACCCTCAGGCCCTTCCGGGGCTCCGGCACAGGTGCCATCGCAGACCCCCTTCTCTCGAGGCCTGCACATCCCCACCACCACGAGCCCCCCCACTCCCGGGCTCCTGCTTCTGCAGCTTCTGTGTCTCCACAGCCCTGGCCCGCCGTCCGGCCTCTGCCCTGTTGGGTGCCGTCCCTGAGCGGCGGCGGGGTGAGGAGGGAGTCAGCGCTCAGGCACGGGGAAAGGCGGCTGTGGATCTGGGTTCCGGTGACCATGGGAGGCATGCCCTTGGGCGGCAGTGCCAGGCCCCGGTCCTGTGACAGCTGTGCCCGAAGGCAGTGGAGCCGCAGCCAGACGCCCTGGGACAGGCAGCAGAGGCCGCCTGCAGAGCCTGTGGAGGCCCGGCCAGCGCTCTGCCAAACCTGGCCTTGCCCAGTACGCCGCGCTCCCCAGTGCCCGGGACCCCACAGGCCCTGTCCCCGCAGGGACTAGGGCAGATGCTGCCATGGAGTCACCAGGTGCCCGTGTTGGATCCCCCAGGAGCCGGGACAGAAGGCAAGGGCCTGAGGGGACTCCGCCCCCAGCCTGGCTCGGGGGCCACAGGCAGCAGGCAGAGGCCCCATCGGTGGCCTGTTGCGTTTGGCAGTGGCTCTGAGGTCTCCAGATTCCATTTCTCCAGCACCTGTGGCTAAAGCACTAGCTTTCTCACTGGCTTCTCCCGGGCTCAGGGCCCAGCTCCCCCTGCACCCGCCTGCCGCCTCTCCTTCCTCCACTGCGGAGCCCTCGCCCAGCTGCGGGGGGCTCGCTGAGGGGAGCGGCGTGGCCTCAGCACACGGGCTGGGAGCCCGAGCACCAGGCCCTTTGCTGCTGGAAAGAGCTTCGCAGGGAACCAGAGCACAAGCGGGGCATTTGAGGGGCGGCAGAGACAGCCGCTCTGCAGAGGGGCCCGTGGGCAGAGGCCTGAAGGAGACGAGGGACAGGAGACCTGGGAGGCAGGGTTCCAGGCAGAGGGAGCCCCGAGGCTCTGAGACAGGGCCCTCGGTTTGAGAGCCAGTGAGGAGGAGGCCTGTGAGGGGCCTTGGGAGGGGCCTGTGAAGGCGGGGAGAGGGCGGAGGGCAGGGAAGGTGGGACTCTGGGGCCACATCAGAACCTGAGACTGTCAGAAGGGGGCAGGTTGTGGGAAGTGCCTCGCTGATTCCACGGAGTCCCTGCTCCATGCAGGGTTCCAGCTCCCCCTGAGAACCATCCTGGGAGAGGGGGGTGCATGACTCTGGAATCCTCTCAGTGCAATGGCACCTGAGAGGTGGTCCCACATTCCTAAGCTCATGAATCCTGGGATTCCATGCCACAGCTGTGACTTCAGAGCTCGTCCCCCTGGCTGGGAGGGGGCGGTGGGGGTTACTCGAGACAGTGAGACAGGAGGCCCCGAGGAGGCAGCGGAGGCAGGGGCTGTGGGCCGGGAAGCTCAGGGCGGCTGGGCCCCACGCATGCACACACAGGACACAGAGACTGGACAGGGAGCTGGGCCTCAGGGTGATCATTTGTACCTGGAGGGACTGGGACCCAGGGTGCCAGGCCCGCCAGGCCCAGTGCTGGCACATGAGGTTATGGTCCCACTCCCAGAGCTGCCCTGCGGGCTGTGCCAGGGCAGGGCCTGCCTGACGTGGACCGTCTGCACCCACTGAGCCCCCAGAAGCTGCCCTTGGCCGCCCGGGAAGGAGGGAAATCACAGGCAGGTATGGTGTTCAAAATGCTTCTCACCCGTCCAATTCCAATGCCCCTGCAGCCAGGCCGCCCTAGTCCCTTTCCCGTTTATCTGTCAGACACACTATCCCTGTCGCCGGTGCTGCTCACCCTGACACACGTTATAACGCATCTTCCACCAAGTCTGTGTGAATGTCTCTTCATCTGGTCCTCGGACGTGGTAGTGAGATCACCCCACTGCTGTCCCCACCGCCCTCCCCACTGCCCTCCCCACCGCCGTCCCCACCGGGCCCAGAGCCTTTAGCGCCCGGTGGCCAGTGCGCCTGGACACCAGAGCCTCCATGTGGCCTTGCCCCAGAAGGCCCATGGGGACTCTGCTGACAGCCCCCCACAGGGAGAGGCCCCTGCAGCCAGGCTGCCCTCGTCCCTCAGCAGCCGAGGGCCCTCGTGCTCTGTTAGCACCAGGCTGGCCCCGCAGGGCAGCCAGGGACTGGGCAGGTGGATGAGTAGAGGAGGCCCCTGTCCCCGTGGTATGAAACGTGTCACTGTCAGCCACTGTCTCACCGCAGCGAGGAGCTCTGTGTGAGAGCTGTGTCCCCGCCGAGCCCCCTCCTGGGCTGCGGGGCAGGCGTACGGGGCAGGTTCTGGAAGGAGGGGCGCAGGAAGGAGGGCGGCCAAGGGGAAGACAGGCTCCCAAGGAGCCTGCAGAGCAGCAAAGACTCAAGAGGAGGTGGCGGTGGACCTGGACCCGGGAGGAGGTGGCGGTGGCAGAGAATGAGGGGCGAGGGGCGAGGGGCGAGTGGCAAAGGCCCTGGGGAGGAGTCTGCTCCTGGCAGGTGGGAGCCCTCCGAGGGTTTCACTCGGGGGAGCGGTGCCACAGGAGCGCCTGGGATGGGGTGACCGCAAGGAGAGGGATGAACTGCAGACAAACAAGTAGTAAATTGTTTAATTTACACACCTTTCATGCAATAGTTGGACATATGTATACCAAGACTTATTTGTTGCGTATCTGAAATTCAGATGTAACCTGGAGTTCCGTATTTTATCTGGAAGCCCCAGCACCAGGGCCCAGGTGAAACTCAGGGGAACAGAGAAGGCCACCCCACACTTCCGCCCCCCTCCCAGGCTCCAGCAGAGCCCACTGCTCAGGAGCGGCTGCAGCCGCCCTGGCCCTTCTCCTGGCAGGATCCCTCCCGGCCAGGCGTTCTCTGAACACAAGGCGTTTGCTGACCAAGCCTTTGACCAAGCACACTGACCTGGTCTCCAGGCTAAGCCAGGTCCCGGGTCCTGGGCCTGGTCCCTGGGACGGTCCCTGGAAGAGTTCGCTAGCCTCTTGCACCTGTTTCCTGTCTCCTGTAGGGGCTCTTTCACTCAGGAAGTAAGCACTGAGTGCCTACTGTGTGCCAGGCGCATGTGGAGCTCTGCGAGTTCAGAGGTAAGTCAGACACACCCCAAAAGGGAAGTAGGGCGATTGAGGCAAAGCAGAGCCATGCAGGAAAGGAGGTGATTTATGGGGAAGTGGCTCATGAATGGGTCAGGAGCACAGGATTCGAACCCGCGCTGCTCCTCATGCTGGGTGGTGCTGGGCTGCTGCACTAACCTCTCTGGTTCTGGAATCCAGTCTGTGAAATCTGTGCTTCTCCCTTGCACAGTGTGTGTTATTCTTACAGCTGTAGTGCACACTATAGCTGTAGGTGCCATCAGAGGTTGGTTTGTTTTACTCATGCTCTGTGGTAGCGAGAGGGAGGAAAAGGGGGGGATATATAATCATGAATTTACACCCCTGTAAATTAACTTGAATACAGTAACACATGCGGTATCTTTGAGGATGGAACAGCAGTTTAGTACAGGAAGGACCCTCCTGCAAGCAGCTGAGAGAGTACAGCATAGCCAAGAGCAATCTATCTGGGTTCGAATCCCAGCTCCCCGCTTACTCAGCTGTAGGACCTTAAAAAAAAAGCCTTAGTTTTCCACGTGAGTACAGGCAGTGAGGCCTTTTCCTCTGGAGAAGAAACCGGAAGGACCTTCTCTGTGGAATCTGAAGAAGAGTTCCGCCAAACAATGCAGCGAGTCACACAGCCCACGAAGCTCACCTGTGTGCTCTGAGCCTCGGCTCAGCTCTGTTCCTTGTCTTAACTCCGAGGATTCCTGGCACCTTGGAACAGCCTCTCATGGAAAAGTCACCAAGACAATCCACGGGGAAAGAAGTGAGCCCACACTGAGCGGTGTGGCTCAGTGGTTGAGTGTCTATCTATGAACCAGGAGGTCACAGTTTGATTCCCCTGTGAGGGCACATAGCCAAGTTGTGGGCTCCATTCCTATTATGGGGTGTGTAGGAGGAAGCCCATCAATGATTCTCTCTCATCCTTGATGTTTCTATTTCCCTCTCCTGGCCTCTCTGAAATCAATAAAATATATATTTTAGAAGGAAGGAAAGAATGAAGGAAAGAAAGAAGGAAGGAAGGAAGGAAGGAGCTGGAAGGAAGGAAGGAAGGAAGGAAGGAAGGAAGGAGCTGGCAGGAAGGAGAGCACCAGGACTATCATTGATATTGCAGGAGGTAAGAGTTTTATTACACCCCAGAAACAAGAAGAAGATAGTATAAAAGGAACAGTCAGAAAAAACAAACAAACAAACAAACAAAAACAACAAAAAAAACAGCTATTGGAAATTAAAAACACAAGTCAGAAGTTAGAAAAATCAAGTGGAAGAATTTACCCAGAACGTGAGAGCACAAAGGCAAAAAGATAGAACATGTAAAAAAAAAAAAAAAAAAGTAAGAAAATATGCAGCCTAACAAGACCTTTGAAAAACTGGCATTCCAGGAGAAGAGGGGAGGAAATTGTCACTGAGATAATTCCAGGGAATTCCCAGAACTAAAGAGCATGAGTCATAGAAGGACAGGAAAAAAGGCCAACATGATAAATGAAAATAGACCCACACAGGCTGCATTGCTGGGCATTCTGAACACTGGGACAGAGAAAAGACACTCTCCTCATAAGAGAAAGAAAAGAATGGTCTCATGAAAAGATTCACAGTATGAATAGCTTCCATCTTCTCAACTATTTGGAAGCCAAACACAAAGAAGTAAAGTCTTCAAAATTCTGAAGGAAATGTATTTCCAACCTTTGATTTCATACCTAACTAAGCAAACCACCACTCAAGGACTGCAGTCAGGTCCAGCTGGGAGGTGGACATTTCAGAAAGTTGACCTACTATGCATGCTTTCTCAGGCAACTACAGGAAGATGGGCTTCGATAAAAAGGAAGAGAACAAGAAAAGGAAGAGATGGGGTTCAGGGAATGAAGGAGGGGCTGAGGGTCTCCCCAGGATGACAAGGAGGGAAGCAGTGGATGGTGGGTGCCTGCAGAGAGGGCAGCCAGACCAGTTGGGCTGCTGGAATCAACAGAATGCCTGATGTAAATAAGACAAGGTTGGCAGAACTGGGGGCACAGTTTGTGATCGTACTTTGGAAATTAGGGGAACACTGGGGGAGAGACCGAAGCAGGGAGACAAAGAGTACACTGACACCAGGGAAAGCTGTAAGCTGCTCTCAGAGGAAAAGCATTCCCAGTGCTCTGACGGTTCAGAGCTGACTAGTGGTCACAGCTGTAGTCACTTAATTTATAAAAATATGTAAGTAAAATGACTACATTTGGGCACGGGGTGGGTGTGTGAGTGAATGTGCACGTGTGATGCTCAGGCAAGGAGAGGAGAGAGCTAAGCCTCATCGCGCCTGGCAGGAGGGTGAGCAAGGACTAGACCTGCTCATATGTATTTAGAGACAAACTAACAAAGGAAGGTAGGAGGGAAGGACAGGAAGATAGGAAGGGAGGAAGGGAAGGAAGGGAAGGAAGGAGGAAGGGAGGGAAGGAAGAAAGGAAGGAAGGAAGGAAGGAAGGAAGGGTGGAGGGAGGGAAGGAAAGAGGGAGGGAGGGAAGGAGGGAGGGAGGGAGGGAGGGAGGGAGGGAGGGAGGGAAGGAAGGAAGGAAGGAAGGAAGGAAGGAAGGAAGGAAGGAAGGAGGGAGAGGGGGGGAAGGGTGGGAGGGAGAAAGGGAAAGAGGAGGGGGGAGGGAAAAGGGAGGGAGGGGGGAAGGAAGAAGGGAGGAAGGAAGGAAGGAAGGAGGGAGAGGGGAAGGAAGGGTGGGAGGGAGAAAGGGAAGGAAAGAGGGGGGAGGGAAGAGGGAGGGAGAGGGGAAGGAAGGAGGGAGGAAGGAAGGAAGGAAGGAGGAAGAGGGGGAGGAAGGGTGTGAGGGAGAAAGGGAAGGAAGGAGGGGGGAGGGGAGAGCGAGGGAGAAGGAAGGAGGGAGGAATAGTAAAGAAAAAAGACTGGGGGGAGTTCCTGCCTATCCTAATCTCTAGGTGAGGGGACAGGTAATGGTTCTTTTCTGTCCTCTCAGTTTGACAGTCAGACTCAGTTAAACCATACTATTGGTTTAATCAGAGACTACGAAGCCAGTACAGCCTGGCTGGCAGCCCCAGTTGGCCAACACAGGGCCCACCCTCTGAGACTCTGCCGGGATGAAGGAGTGGGCAGCCAGGTGCCCGTGAGGGCCAGCAGAGCAGCCAGTGCCCAGCTGGCCCTGGCCAGGCCCCAGCCCTGGGGAGGAAGAAACTGAGCTGGCCCTAGGCCTCCACTTCAAAGTCCCCACTGACGCCTCCCGACAAGCGTGGCCGAGTGGGAGCTCCCTCGCAGCTCACAGATTCGTTCCCAGGCAGAGCGGCGGAGAGTGAGGCGGTGAGGCCAGGGCCCCGCCGCGGCCAGCCTGGCCTGCTGGGAGTGTGACTTCACACCCAGGCCCGCAGCCAGGCTTCACGCCCATCCAGGGTTGGGCCAGGTCAGACTGGCTGGTCACAGGGTGTTTGCCTCAAACACCTTCCCCCTCCTCTTCCCACCATCCACCCCTCTGCCCATCCACCAGGTCTCAAGCCATTTACCTCCCAGGTGGAGAGGGCGGGAGGCGGGCGAAAGGAGGGAGGGATATTGGGAAGGTGTTTAACCCTGGGCCTCAGCCTTCTTCTCTTTCACGCAGGCTCACTCCCTCATGGCTGGGTTGCCGCATGCTTCACAAATAATCCCACGCTGTGGTCCAGCATGCAGCGGCATCTCCTCCTGTTGCCCACTGCTGCCCACATCCAGCCCAAAGCTGCCGCTGGCAGCAGCCATGCTAGTTGCTAGTGATGCTTGGGGGTCAGGAACCCTGTGGACTCTGCTCCACTCGCTCAGGGCAGCTGCTCAGCTACCAGCTGGTCTGGCTGCACGGGAAGGCCTGGCTCCCAGGCGGCCGTGGTGCAGGCTGCCAGCGGGCACTCCACTGGGGTGTCATCTGGGTGCCGGCTTTCCTACCAGCGGGACAGTCCACGTGGCTGCTGAGTACCAAGGGGAAGGGTCCAGGATGCAGAAGAAGCTGCAGATTCCTTAAGGCAGGGGTCTTCAAACTACGGCCCGCGGGCCACATGCGGCCCGCAGAGGAGTCTGATCCGGCCCGCCAGGTTTTTTGGGCAGTGAGCGCAGCCGAGGTGTTACAGTAGGAATTAGTAGTTCATATAGTCCGGCCCTCCAGCTCTCTGAGGGACCGTGATCTGGCCCCCACTTTAAAAAGTTTGAGGACCCCTGCCTTAAGGACTAGGGCTGAGCTTGCAAGTCACAGTGCCGCTTCCGGCACATTCCATGCTCAAAGGGTAGTTGGTGTCCAAGGGGAGGGAAAACACAGCCTCTGGGGAGAACAGCCAAGCATGGGCAGCTCTGCAATCTGCCACAGGAGGCAGCGTCAGTCTCGTTCCCACCCCTCCCTGGCCAGGGCCGTGGGTAGCTAAGCTCTGCTATAGTGTAGCTTATGATCAACACCCATTTGCTCATTTAGTCATTCAACAACTGATGTTCACTGAGCACTTACTATGGGCAAGAGCACAGGGCTGCTCCACAGGAGCGGGTCCTCCCGGGGCACCAGCCTCAGAGCACCCGTGGCAGAGCAGGGCTGCGAACTGCGCAGGAGGCTCCAGGGACCCAGCGGAGGACCCGCGGGCGCTGGGTGGGAAGCCTGCACAGGCCGACAGGGCAGCGGGGCTGCGGACGGAGCCGGCCAGGTGCAGAGGGCAGGATGCTTCCTGTCTGTCGATGATGAATTAGTTATGTCAGGCCAAAGGGCCAGGAGACATCGGCCATTGGAAAGATAACTGCTTGCATCACAGACCCCAGAGAGAGGGGCGTGCCATATCTTGGGGCACATGGGGAAGCACAGGGCTCCGTCAGGAGGAGAGAGACCAAAGGAGAATGTGGGCAAGCGTCTCCCCATGGTTTCCATGGGAATACATGGGCGAGGTGGGGTCAGCAGGCTCAGGATTGGCCCGTTGGCATCACTGCAGGGGCGCCAGGCACAGGGCTGTCTTTGGTGGCCTGGAACCTGGCCCTGGTGGCCCTGGGTGCGAGAGCCGCGGATAGGGCTCCGAGTGCAAGAGCTCAGAGAGGAGGCGGTGGGTGTGCACTCTGGGCTGGTTGTTTGCACTAGGAAAGAACACGCGCTTTTGTTTACTATCTCTGGGCGTCACCCTGAGCCCGCTGTGCCTCCAGAATCAGGGAGGCCCCAGTTGTCAAAGCATCCGAATGGAAGACATGGTTCACACAGATGCCCCCTGGCCAGGAGGCATGGCTGAGGGAGGACCCGTGTGGCCAGACCATGGCTGGAGATGCCTGCACCACCACCTAGGTTGGCGCCTTGCTAGGAGCACAGGGCGACCACTGCAGGGACTTGACAGACAGGCGGCATGATGTGATTTGAATGTCACAAAGCCCACTCTGGCTGAAGGAGAGAGAATGGAGGGATCGGTGTGCTGGGCTGGAGAAGGTGCAGCCATGTGCGTGGGCAGTGGGGGTGAGGCTGGAGAAGGGGACATGGGCTGTGAGTGCTCAGGAGTGCCGGGGCCAGCATTAGGAGAGGCTGGTGAGGAAGGCACCTGTGGGGGAGGGGGAGGGGCCAAGGATGGTGTGAGGCTCCTGGCTTGAAAGTGAGGGTGGACGTGGTGTCCTTTATGTGGGTGATGGCCCAGTCTGTGAGCAGCACATGGGGTAGAGACAGGAAGGCAGGAGCACATGGGACTTCAAGATGGCGACATCCTGAAGCTGCTGCCATGCCCACCTGACGTCTAGAAAAGAGGCTTGGGCTGGATACACCCAATGGCCGTAGGCACAGCCAGACAAGCCTGCGATGCCTCAGTAACCAACTCTCAAACCTAAGCAGCTTGTGATAACAAAGGTCTCTTTGTCACTCACACTATATCTAAGAATGGCCCTGACTTCCTTCTCAATGAATACAGTGTCTCAAAGGCTGCAGAATCAAGGTTCGGACTCCCAAGGCCTGGTGCTCACCCAAACTTGGAGTGGGTTCCACCAGGGCAGGTGCTCTGAAACTGCCCGGCTGGCCCGAGCCAGTGGAATTGGCTGGAAGGCTCTGGGCTTCCCAGGCTGCCCAGAAGGCTAAGAAGGCTGGCGTCCAGCAAACCAGCCCACGGCCTCCATGGTGTCCAAGAGCCTCTAGAGTCCGTCAATTCCTACCATCTTTCTCCTTACTCTCCAGGAGGGAGTGCCCAGCGGTCATGTGCCCACAGTGGGGTTGTGCCCCCTGAGCGGGGAGGTATTCCCAGGGGCAGTCAGAGCAGGGATGCTGAGAGACCAAGGCACCACACACGCCCACTACCACCCACCAGGCTGTGTGCGGGTTTTGATTGTTTAAACAGTTCCTCTATTTTAATTAAGTTATAGCGAGGGGTCTGTTCCTGACCTTCCTATAGACAGAACCAGACGGTATGTGTGCATCGGCTGCCAGGGTTGTTCCTGGCTGAGTTCACGCACGTGTTACGGACAGCAGTGGTGCACTCCTCACTGCCGGGCAGCATCCCACCGTGGGAATAGACCACTATTTATTCAGCCGTTCTCCTAGTGGAGGATGTCTGGGATGTGGGCACCACACTGTATATTTCTGTCGAACTGAGCCTGACTGTTTTAGAAAGAAAGCACACACCGAGGCGAGTGGGAGAACCTGCTTTCTCGGGACTGCCTGGGAGTTCCCAGCACCACGTTCATCCTCCTGCCTGGACCCTCCCCCGTAGTTCAGTATCTTGCACATCCACTTCCTGGCCCGGCGCTCCCTGTGTCCTCAGAGGTGGCTGTGGCCTTGGTGTGCTCTGCTCCTGACCCCCCAGTGGGCAGGATGGGGTCTCACGCGGCACAGGGCTGACGCTAAACCTCCTCCGGGCAGATGTTATCTGTAGCTGTCATGGGACTAGCACAAAGATGGCGCTCCAGAAATATGTGTGGAATGAATGAAACGGAATTTCGTTGACCCAGGGATGCAGCTCAGGCTGGAGAATAGCGAGAGGGACGTGACTCTCTAGTTCCCAGAGGCCTGATCTGCCTGGGCCTCAGGCCAGGTTCCGGCCCAGCAAGGACAGGGATGGAGTCTGCGTCTGTTTTTGCTACAGTCAGCAGGAAGCCATGTCTTGCTTCCCTTGGGCAAGGCCTTCGCAACCTAGGCTGTCAGAAGATGGAGAGCGAGGAGGGAAAGCAGGGGAGAACCCCTTCACACGCCTCCCATTGGTTTCTCAGGCTGCTAACCCCCCACCCACACTTCCCCGCCAGCAACCGTGCTGAGAACCACAGTGGCCTTGCTCTCCCAGCAAGCCCCGTCATGCACCCCCTGACCCCTCCCACCCCAACTGAAACTGTTGCAGATCTCCATCAGCTCAGAGAACTTTGGCCATGGGCAGGTCAGAGGTGAGGTGGTTGGCAGGGTGGGTTGGGGAACCAAAAGCAAGAAACCCACCTTTGAGCACCTCTCCTAGCACACTGAGGGTATCAGAGTTCAGGGGAAGGGCATTGAGATTTGGAGCCTCCTATACTCAGGTTTATACAGTTCCTCTATTTGTTTAAACAGTTCCTCTATTTTAATTAAGATATAGCAGACATACATGAAAGTACATACCCTGTTTCCCCGAAAATAAGACAGAGTCTTATATTAATTTTTGCTCCCAAAGATGCGCTAGGTCTTATTTTCAGGGGATGTCTTATTTTTCCATGAAGAAGAATATGGTACACATCTATTGTTAAATGAAAATAAAGGAAATTTATTACCTGTATATGGTATGGTAGTACGGTAGTTGTCAACACAAATCAGACAAACTGTGAATCCTATAGTATCAAAAATTTACTCATTTATTCAATGACAATCATGTCATCATCTTCTGTAACATCATCATAACAATTCAATTCCTGAATTTCCTGGTGAATTTCTTGTGACTCCATTTCTTTCAGAATCAGTGGACCAAATCTCTCATGTTTAGCAATAGCACTGTCTTTAAATGAGTACTTCTTGTCAAGGTAGCCTGCTCGCAGTGAATTTTCTCACATGAATTCTTCACCCAAGTCACAACTTCTTGCAGTTTAGGTTTCACAAAGTTTCCACGCTGATTTCTCTCCATTCTATTTTCAATGTAGTCATTAATTTTCATGCGCAAATTGTCTTTGAATGGCTAGTTTATTGCAATATCAAGAGTCTGGAGATAGCCCGTCATTCCTGCGGGAATCATTATCTGATCTATTTTTCTTTCGTGAAGAAATGTCTTCATGTCTTTAGCACAGTGAGTGCTGGCTGCATTCCAGACTAGCAGACCTCTTTGGCTCCCTCGCATAACAAGTGGCAGCATTAAATCGACCCACTTCCTTATAACTGCTTGTGTGGCCCAGGCTTTTTCAGTTTTCAAGAATAAAAACACCCAAAACACGTTCAATTGTTTCCTTCTTGCCCTTAGAAATGATTAAAGGTGGGATTTTAGTGCCATCCAGACGAATTGCCAAAATACAGGAAACACGTGCACTTTCGTAAGTAATGGAGGGAATGTACACTAAGGAGGCACCCCGCTGTTCAATTGTTGTTTGAGATGATTGGCCCATAAACACTGCAGTTTCATTCATACCAATCATGTTGGAAAGATTGTATTTAGAGAAGTCAGCATCATCAATAAAGGACTTGAATACAAGTTCTCGCTTAATAACTAGAGTATCTTCCACCCTAAACAATGTTGTAGATCTTCTTAAAGACAGTTCACTTCGCTGAAGGAAATTATCCAGCCAGTGTTGTGATGCTTTGAAGTCTTCAGGGGCTATGTCAAACTATGGTGCCATTGCAAGGGCAAATTCTTGAATCTGAGCCCTATTCACAACCAAAGCCTGTCAACAACCCATTCACAGATCAGGTCTTCCAGCTCGGAAAATAATGGTTGCCTACCTGATCCACACTTGCGCTTTTTAGCATTTCCCTTGTCCACTTGTTCAATGAGGTTACCATACTCTGCTTGCCATTTTCGGACCAATCGGATACTCAACATCTTCTCTTTGCAGAAAGCAGTAAGATTTTGGCCCCAAGAGTCTTCCACAATTCCTTTCTTTTACTCCATGGAGTAGCTTTTTCTTTTTGCGCTCATTTCTAGGGGTAAAGAAAAGGAATTTGGCTATCAAGGTGAGGGGAGGAGGATCACTTAAAATGACACAGTGGGGATCAGAGGGGGGAATCAAAATGGCACAGAAGAATCAGAGGGGGGATTACCATTTTAGTAACCCCTTTTGATCCTCCTGTGTTATTTTGATTGCCCCCTCTGATCCTCCTGTGTCATTTTAAGTGATCCCCCTCCCCCCACCCCTGTGCCACTGAACACCTTCACCAGACATCCCCCCTACCCCTTTATCAGACATTTACCCCCTGGGGCCTGCCTGGGGACTGTCACTGGACTTGCTGGGGCCTGGATCTGGGCTGGAGCAGGGTCTGCCACTGACTGAGAACCTTCAGTCATCATGAGGGCTGCCGAGAGCATCAGGTAGTGTTACCAGAGACAGACCAGCACTCACCACCTTCACCGCATCTCGTCAGCTCTAATCCTCCTGTTCTTCTACAGGCATCTGCGAAAGTCTCCTCCTCTCTCCTGCCCCGCGCTCACCGCTCACTCCAACCTCCGCTCCACCTCCACACAGCAGTGACGTCAGGACTCTGCGTAATGTCACTGGTTGCTAGATGCCAGTCGGGGCGGCCCTAGCGACCAGTTTATGGTAAATTAATTTTCATTCTGAGTCAGAGCCTAGGGGGACCCTTATTTTCGGGGGGATGTCTTATATTTTACTCAGAAGGAAACCTGTAAGTAGGTCTTATTTTCGGAGGATGTTTTATTTTCAGGGAAACACGGTACATTTGAAGTGCATGACACTCATGTAACCAGCACCCAGACCAAGATATGCCTAGCCAAGACCAGAAGGTTTCCCATCACCCTCCTTCCCAGTCTGTGTGGCCGAGGCGAGACATTTCACTTCTGAACCTCACTTCTCTTACTGGAAAATAGGAGTAGCCCCACCCCTGAAAGACTATAAGGAAGATTAAGTCAGAGAAGTTCCATGAAAAGCCTGCAAGAGAAAAGGTGCTGACAATCTCCCTATTTTCCTTTTCACATTCAGCTCTCTGTCCATCAGAAGGGACTGACAGAGGGAGTAAATGGACCCAAAGGCCCAAGAACAGTTCAAGTTGGTCAGCAACTTACTGGGTTCTGGGAGTGTGCTGAGAGGGGCCTCCCCTCTCCCGATGTCTCCTCATATCCAGCTTCCAGGACCAGCTTGGAGCGCTGCTTTCTGAGAAACGTCCCAGTCCTCAAATCAAAGGCTTGAAATAGAAAGGAATAAAAAGAAGAACCAAGAGGAAAATCAAGTTCACTTCCTTGGACTAGAACAGTTACTGTAAACGAGTGAGTGAGTGAGTGAGTGAGTGAGTGAAAGGAGAAATTGAATGAGTGAACTGAAGAACAGTAGAAATAACAGCTAACATAAAACACTATGTATGATGGGCACATTAACAAGTATGTATCTCACTTAAGCCTCACAAACGGTTCTATGAAGTAGGTACTGTTGTCATTCCCATTGTACAGTTGAAGAAACTGAGGCACAGAGAGGGAAAATCACAAGAACAGAAAACTTGTAAGTGCTGGGCCAGAAAGGCAAACTCAGACCACTGACTCCTGAGTCTGGACCTTACTGCTCCCTGATGAGCATGGATTGAATAGATGGTTGAGTGGATGGGTGGGTGGTGGATGAATGGGTGGGTGGGTGAGTGAATGGGTGGGTGAATGGATGGGTGGATGGGTGTGTGGGTGGATGGGTGTGTGCGTAGATGAATGGGTGGGTGGATGGGTGGTGGATGAATGGGGGGGGTGGATGAATGGGTGGGTGGTGGATGAATGGGTTAGTAAATGGGTGGGTGGGTGGATGGATGGATGGATGGATGGAAGGGTGGGTGGGCGGGTGTGTGGGTGGATGGGTGTGTGGGTAGATGAATGGATGAATGGATGGATGGATGGATGGATGGATGGATGGATGAATGGATGGATAGATGAATGGGTGGGTGGATGGGTGGGTAGCTGGATGGGTGAGTACATAACTGAATAAATACATAGGTGGATGGATGAATAGATGGATAGGTGAATAACAGATAGATGTATAGATGGATTGATGGATCAGTGGATGGGAGGATATATGGATGCTGGAAGGGGAAGGTAGATGGGTGGATAAGTGTGTGTAGATGAATGGATGGGTGAATGGCTGGATGGGTGGGTAGATGGATGGGTGGTGAATGAATGGGTGGGTGGGTGAGTAGATGGGTATGTGGGTGGGTAGATGGGTGGTTGGGTGGGTGGTGGATAGGTGGATGGGTAGATGGGTGGGTGGATGGGTAGGTATATGAGTGGGTAAGTGGATGGGTGAGTGCATAACTGAATGGATACATAGGTGATTGGACAAATGGGTGGATAGGTGAATAACAGGTGGATGCATGGATAGATTGATGAATCGGTGGATGGGTGGATATATGGATGCTGGGAGGAGTATGTAAATGGGTAGATGAGTAGATGGAGGGGTGGATAGGTGGTTGGATGCATGAATGCATGATGGATGGATAGATGAATGCAGAAGAAAAAAAAATAAGTACAGGTGATGGGGAGCATGGATGAATGCAGGAAACAGGCTGGTGCCTGAGGCTAATTGCTAATCTGCTCCAGGTATCTGCAGGGAGGGCAGGAGTCTGGAGTTAGAATGATGCTAATAGGCGCCTGGAAACCAATGCTCATCCTTTCCCCCCACCCTTCAGGCAACCTGATGCTGCCTGAAATCTCACAATTTCCAGTTCCTTCCTGCAGGGCAAGTTTTACCCTCAGCCAACTCACATTGAACCTCAAATCCCACTGGAGGCCCCCCCTGCAGTCGGAGAGCCTGTGGGCAGGACTGTATCAGCTGCACCTCCTCCCGGGGAGGGCAGTGCTGGGAAGGGGGTGTCCGGGGCAGCCTCCTGAACCGGAGGACGTGGAGGATCCCCTCCCCAGCGCAAGGGCAGGTTGCCGTCTCTGGGCCAACCCATCCCTCTCCCTCCCAAGCCATGAGGTCCCCTCTCCTGGTGCAGAGTGTAAATGGAAACCAGACTTTGGTCCCCTCTCCGCTCTCAGCTTCCTCTGCCCGCGGTACTCTCACAGCAGCCTTCACATGAAAGCTCACCCTGGCTGGCCTCTATTTGGGCAAGAATGCCTTCCCCCTGCTTCGTGGGAAGCCACCCAGGCCCTCTCCACACAGTGGCTCCGGCCCTCCCCCACGAGCTCTGGGTCTGGGTTTCCCCATAACATGCCACCTCTCTCAGGTCATCATACTTGTTTTTTTGTTTGTTTGGGTTTTTTGGGGGGGAGGGGGACCTCACCTAAATTGCTCCTGATCTGGGCTAGTCATTGTTCTAATTGCTCTACAAATAGAACAAGTTTATTTTCACAAAATCCTAGAAAATAGGTCACATTATCCTTCCCACAATTCATAGGTGAGACAGCCAGGACACCAGAGGACAAGAGCATCCAAGCCCAGGGTTTCTGACTACAGAGTGTGGTTCCTAACGCCCCTCTAGGCCAGCAGCACCTTGAGCCCACCGCAGCACCACGCTCCTCCTGCCTGGGCCCTGCCCCTCACACTGGTCATCCCTCCTCCTTCTCCATCTCTTCTTTCTCCTCCTCCTTCTCTTCCTCTTCCTCCCCCTCCTCCTTCTCCATCTCTTCTTTCTCCTCCTCCTTCTCTTCCTCTTCCTCCCCCTCCTCCTTCTCCATCTCTTCTTTCTCCTCCTCCTTTTCTTCCTCTTCCTCCCCCTCCTCCTTCTCCATCTTTTTTTCCTCCTCCTTGTTCTCCTCCTCTTCCTCCTCCTCCTCTTCCTCTTTCATCTCTTCTTCTTTTCCTCTTCTATTCATCTTTGTCTTCTTTCTCCTCCTCTTTCTCTCCCTCATGGTCTTCCTCTCCCTCCCCCCTCCTTTTCCTCCTCCTCTTCCTCCTCTGCTTCCCCTTCTCCTTTTCCTCCTCCTCCTCCTCCCCCTCTTTTTCCTCCCCTCCCCCCCTTCCTCCTCATCCTCCTCACTATGGGGAGGGCAGCATTTCTCTGCACCAGCGACCTTCCTACCCCTCCTTCTTCTGAGCCAGCCAAGCTCCCTTCTTCCTTGCTCTTGTCCCCTGGCCCTGCCTGCCAGCACCGAAGTCTGCTTCTCCTCCACCCCTGGCCATTCCGCGGACCCTGACAGATCCCTCCACTTCCGGCCCCACATCCCTGTCTGACGGAGTCTGCCTGTCCCTGGCTCCCGGCTCAGAGAGGAGTCCGCAGGCTGCCGTCCTCTTCTGCTGCCACCATCCCCTCTGAGAGACGGTGAGGGCTCTGTGCTGTGCCCAGAACAGTGAGCCCAGGGAACGGGCTGAGAGTGGGTGCTGGCGCACAGAGGGCACGGTCCGGGGCTGTGGTCTGGGTGCATGAATGTCCAGAGTTGCCCACAGCGGGAGGCCCCAGAACTCCAAGGAGAACGCCTCCCGCCCAGCCAGCCGATCACAGTGACAAGGGGACTGCATGGGATTAAGTGTTCCTACTCCTTTAACTCTGGCTTTAAATCCTGCTCCTTTCTAGTTTGTGTGTCTTGGGTGTTTGGTAATAAATTATGCTATTATTTCAATACTGTGTTGTAAAATCTTTTGTTCTAACGTTGCATGTGAACATGGTTATAAGTTTGATGTTTCTGGTTAAAAGCTTGATGTTTCTGTTGCCACATGAGAAACATATAACCTTTGTGGCCAAACCCAAGAACCAGATTTCCTAGTGCAGGCACCGTGCTCGCGGAGGAAACCCCAGCCCTGAACCCCAGCCTGTAAGTCCAGGTCGCACAGAGCTTTGGGGCGCAAAGAGATCAGAGCTAAAATGGGCACCAGGCTCAGGGATCTGGGAGGAAGAGAGAAGAGAAAGATCGAAGGGAGGGAGGGAAGGAGGGAGGGAAGGAGGGAGGGAGGGAGGGAGGGAGGGAGGGAGGGAGGGAGGAAGGAAGGAAGGAAGGAAGGAAGGAAGGAAGGAAGGAAGGAAGGAAGGAAGGAAAGGGAGAGGAGGGGAGGGGTGCAAGGGAGGGAGGGAGGAGGGAGGAAAGGAGGAGGGAGGAGGAGGGAGGGAGGAGGAGGAAGGAAGGAAGGAAGGAAGGAAGGAAGGAAGGAAGGAAGGAAGGAAGGGGAGGGGAGGGGAGGGGAGGGGTGAGAAGGAGGGAGGGAGGGAGGGAGGATTGAATCAATCACTAGGAAAGTTCCAAGAAGGACAGGCTCCGGGACTCAGAGGGGTGGGTACTACTTACCCTCCTGCTGGGAGGAGGGACAGTGCACGTGGAGGAGGCAGGCGCGAAGGTGAGGCGCTGAGGCGGCTCAGTGGGGAGCAGTGGGGACGGCCTGTCCGGGAACACCTCACGGAGATGTGGGAGCAGGTGGTCCTGGGCGAACAGGGAAACAGGGAGGAGCCTGTTAAGACACAAAAAGCACAGCCATAAGCAAAAAGAATGATAAGCTCAACAGCATTGACATGAAAAGGTGTCTACAGAAATGACATCTAACCAGTGGAGAGGATAAACCACAGCCTGAGAAGGTCTATATAACCACGTGTCTGACAGAGGACCAGGGCCTCAGCCACATGAGGCTCCTACAAGTAACTGGGAGGAGGCCAGCGACCCCGCTGGGAAGGGCACGGCACAACAGGCATGTGGAGGGGAAACTAAACGGCTCAGCACAGAAAAAGGCCTTCACCCCATTATCTACCATAACATCTGATGATTACAATCAATAACATAAAGCCATAATAAGGTGCCATTTCTCAAAAAACGAAAAGTCTGCTGAGACTGGTTTGGCTCAGTGGATAGAGCGTCGGCTTGAGGACTGAAGGGTCCCAGGTTCAATTCCGGTCAGGGGTATGTACCTGGGTTGGGGGCACGTCCCCAATGGGGAGTGTGCAGGAGGCAGCTGATCAATGTTTGTCTCTCATTGATGTTTCTGTCTATCCCTCTCTCTTTCTCTCTGCAAGAAATCAATAAAACATATTTTTTAAATGAAAAGTCTGACAGTAGTGTTGGGGAGGGTGTGAAGAGCCAGGAGTCTTAACAGCCCGCCTGTCCCTCCCCGAGGCCATTAAAGACACCCCAGCCCCGAACACAGGTTGGGGCTGTGTTCCTACGTATGGAGCGCCATGGTTCTAAGAATGGCTGCCAAGTACCGGACACTCTTCTTACTCACGGGTGAGGTCTACGCTTCTTTCCCTGAAATCCAGGTGGGTCTGTGGCTGCTTTATCAGTGAGTTCACGGGAAATGGATGGTATGTGACATAAGAGGCCACAGTTCTGCTGGAACACTCACATGGAACCCCACACCACCCCATGAGGAGTCTGGCAGCCCTATCACCGCCATGCTGCAGGGATCAGATAGGTGCTCCAGGCAGCAGGCCACGCTCCTCCTCCCGCCACCCCCACCACACCGCCTTTCAGGACACCTCAGAGTGACCCCTCCGAGAGACCCCGTCCAAGCCCCGTGGACCAGGAGCACTGCCCAGTGAGCCCTGCCCCGGCTCTGACACACAGCGGAGATGCAGTGAAATGTGATTGCTTTAAGCTGCTCCGTCTTGGAACAATTCGTTAGGCAGCCGCAGATAACTGGAAGCAGACCCAGCAGAAACCCGTGCACAGGTGCACCAAAAAATGTGTGTAAATGTTTATGATATCGCTGTTTGCAAAAGCAAACAATTGGAAGCAGCCTACATCTTTAGCCAGGAGAAAATAGGTTTCTAAATTGTGATATGTTCATACAATGGAAAAGGTTTTAGCAGCAAGAATGAATGAATTGGAGCTGCATGTGTCAACAGTACTGGGCACAGCAGCAAGTTGCAGAAGGAGATGTACAGCTTGGTAGCGTTTATATAAAATTTTAAATTATGCAAAACAGTACAATGTTCTGTGTATGGATACTGATCCATGCAGCAAAAATACAGCCACGTGCACGGGCGTGACGAGCGGCGGGTGCCTTACGGTGGAGCTGGGATGGGGCGGAACAATAGGGAGCTTCTTGATTGTTTTGTTTTTTTAAGAAAATCTGAAATAAATATGAAAATGTGTTTGGCTCTCATGAGCCGAGAAATGGGTCCTGCAGGGATGTTCAAGATATGTAGCCACAGGTGGGCATGGCACCTGGGCTGGGCAGGGCGTTGATCCTGTAGGCTGCCTGATGGCAGAGATGTTCGGGGAGGTCCAGAGGGAAGCGTGAGAACAGAGGGCTCAGGACAACAGCTACCAGGGACTTACCAGCCAGCTGAGTGTAGTTAAGTACTTTAACAACTGGGACATCCCAGCTAAATACAGACATAGGGACATAAGTACTAAATCCATCACTGTCCACTGTTCTGCCTATTTAACATGCTCCATGCTTCGTACTAAAGGACACAGGCAGGAGGGCGCTGGCCATAGTGGGAGCAGAGGAAAGGGGCAGCCAGTGAAGAGGCAGCATGGCAGGAAGTAGCCATCTTTCCTAAGCAAAACCCTCTCCGCACTCCTTAGGGCCACAGCTCCTTTCCTTCATTCCTCAACTACGAAGTGACTGGCCCTGGGGACAGTGAAAGGGAGAAAAGAAGGTCCCTGCCCTCAGTGAGTTACAGTGCAGCCTGTGAGCTGTGGGCAAAGGGGACAACAGGACGCAGGCCATGGAACGAAAGCTTGGGCCCCGGGAGAGGGCGCCTGGGCAGAGGGACAGGGTGATCTGGGCAAAGAAGGGGAGAGGCTGAGCCAGGTGGTACCATGTGGAGTGTAAGGAATGGCTTATGAAGGCCCCTCCAGGACGCCTGCCTTTTCCCCGAGGACTGGTGGACGGGGTGGGGCCACCAGGAGCCGCAGCCCGCAGTGGATGGCACCCGCCAGGGCTATCAGCCCAGGTCTGCCTGCTCCTGGGGGCCTGGGAGGCCTTAGCTGTCTCAGAGGAGCCTGGGCAGAGTCTGCCAGCCCTGCTGTGAGGCAGGTGGGATGGCGACCTTGGGAAGGCACTGCGCCCAGCTGGCACCCGGGGTTAAAGGTGCCTGCCACCTGCTTGAGTCTTACCTGGCAGAGCCAGGCTGGAGCGACAGGCCCCGTGGCATGCAGCCTGGAGCTGGGCCCACCTCCCAGGGGGCCCTAGATGGTCGCATGTCATGGCCTAGAGGTCTGGAGGGGCTTCAGTCACCCAAAGATCTCCCTGCAGCCCTGCAGTGCGGTCCATAGAGCTGCAATGGGATTTGGGCCAGCCTCGTCCCGGGGCCCCGCTGTCTGAGGGCAGCTAGGTTCTCTTGGGGAGCAGGGGACGGAAACGGCAGAGGCTATACCTCCTCAGCTGGCCCTGCATTCTGGACTTGGGTCTGGATGGATTCATGGCTCTGCTCCAATTAGTCCTCATCACTTCTTAACCCCACCGCACACACACATAAGCACACACAAGCACACGCTCGCACACTCTGGCCTCCTGGCCTCCCGGCAGAGCCCCGCCAGGCACATGGCCCTCGGCAGCCACACTGGGCAGTCTTCCTGTTCCCCTTTATGGGGCAGCCCTTTCGGATTCAGGTGCAGAGACCGGGCTCCTCATAACCTTCCATAAAGCACACATGGATACTTCCTTGCTTTTTTTCATTCACGTTTTTCTCTCCTTACCCCCTGCCCTTGCCATTCCCTCCCAGCTCCCCAGGCACTGGCCCAGTACATGTGATGTGCAGACTTGAGGACAGTGGGTGGGCATGCGGCTTAGGAACCTAAGGAAGTGCAAAAGGCATGGCCACGTTTTACACACATTCATGTGTGGCCAGTAAACACTAACCCAGTTCTCGGCGTCTGGTCCCAATCCTGGGGAGTCCACGGTGAGGACGACCTGCGCAGTAACACTAGGGATCCATCTCCGGCCATTGGATCCTGAGCGCACAGCGGGTCCCAGCCTGCGTGGTTTGCTCTCACAGCAGAACGAGCCCAGCTGTCTTCAGTCAGCCCGAGAGTGAAGGCTGCAAAAATGCCCACAACGCCACATCTCACTACTTCTTAGGGAAATGGAACGGTTTTTTGTCAAATATGTTATATATTAATATGTAATAAATTTGGTTTTAAATGAGTTCATAAATTGTTTTAACTTTTGTCTTCTGACAGGACAAATGCAGCTGGACAAACCCACACCAACAGAAGCTCTGTGGGGTCGTTCGTCATCTTGACGAGAAAGGCCGCCTGAGACCCACTGTGAGCCATGGGCTCCTCCTGGTTCTACACGTCTGTGCCCGCCAGAGGCCCCGAGACTCCTCCCCGGGTGGAGTGTGTGTCTCGGTCATGGCTCCCAAAGCTGGCTCTGCCTCCCTGGCCCCTCCCTCGGAAGGCACACCTGGCTGCCCTCCAGCTGCGGAACCAGCGCTGGCGGGAGTGTCCTCACTAGTGGCCCCGTTGGAAGGATTTTTCTGGGATCTGTACTCAGGAGCGGGATACCTGGCTCCAGGAGCACATGCATATTTAATTAGAATGAGGAATATTCTCCAGACTGGCTCTACCTGTTCACCCTCCTACAGGCAGCATCGCACCAAGGCCTCATCTCCCACACACCTGTCAGCACTCAGATCCATTATCTACCAGCTAATTTGTCTTTCTGATGAGTGCAAAGGGTAACTCCTTGTTTTGATTTGCATTTCACTGGTAATTGGTGGGTTGGAGCATCTCTTTGCATACGTTTAAGTCACTTGGGATTCCTCTTCTGAAAATTGCCCATTCATGTGCAGCATCCATTTTTCTGCTGGGTTTTCTGTCTTTATCTTGTCAATTTGCAGTTTTTTAAATAGTCTTGATCAGTGCAGCTCAGAGCGGGGAACCAGCTGCCTACCTAAAAAAACTGTTTAAGTTAGAATACTTTGCTTCTTTCACCAAGAAATCCTTGCTATAAAAAAGTCTCACTACAATGGGGGGGGGAGAGGGGGGCGCAATGGTAAGATATGTACACAGATAATAATTTAATTTTAAAAAATCTCACTGCAGCGTATACTATGCTTAGTGGTGATAGTTGACAGATCTTCTGATTCAAGCTCATTTTCTTGCAGACCTGAGCTAGCCCTGGCCAGGTGGTGGAGTGTTGTCCGTACACCAAAAGGCTGTGAGTTCAATTCCCGGTCAGGGCACATAGCTACGTTTTGGGTCCGATCCCCAGTTGGAGCACGTTATGAAAGGCAACTGATCAATGTTTTTCTCTCCTCCCTCTAGCTCTAAAAATCAATAAAAACATATCCTCAGGTGAGGATTAAAAATATATAAATTACAGGTCTAAATATAAATTTCTTATTGATTTTCCTAGTCTGCCTTTTCTCTTTAATTGTCTTTTTTTTGTCTTATAGTTTGTGCTTTTTAGATCTTGTTTAAAAAGTCTTTGCTATTTGAACTCTAACAAATATGAGATAATAATATTGAACAGAGGAGTTCATTGTACTGTTTTCATCATTTTTGTGTATGCATAAACTTGTAAAAAGAAAAAGATAAAGACTATGAACAATAAAATGGCAATAAATACATAGCTTTCAACAATTGAATCTAAAAATATAAATAAGCAAGGAATCTAATGAACAAAGTAAACTGGTGAATAAAATAGAACCAGAGGCATAGAAACATGGAACAGACTGACGAATCTCAGAGGGAAGGGGGCAGGGGGAGGCAGGAAGATTAACCAACAAACTTATCAGCAGATAGGCATTACCCATGGACACAGACAATAGGGTGGTGAAGGCCTGGGGGGGGCGGGGGGGACCAGGTGGAGTGGGGTAATGGGAGGAAAGGAGGGGATGTGCGTAATCTCTCAACAATAAAGATGTTTTTTAAAATAAACAAAAAACAACACAATAAAAGAAAATTTTATAGCTTTTTTTTTTCCCCATACTAGGTCACACAAAAAGGACAGAGAATGATGTAAACTCCACCTGCAGCCCAGACATTCCTGAGCACCTAACAAGGCACCTTATATGGACTGTACATTGAACCACCAATCAGCACCTGCCATATACCCTAAACCCCCGATTCCTAAGTCCCTAGGTCCCTAATCATGTGCCTTACATGAAACCACCAATCAGCGTGTGCTGAGTGCCCTCAGCCCTGTCCCCTCTCTTTCCTTCCCTTAAAAGGCACGTTCACCCCGGCACGTGTGCTCTTTCCCCTCTGAAAGGCAGCCCAGCAGGGTCTTCTCCTTCAATAAATAAAGCCTGTGTCCTGGTTCTCCGGCCTCTGTTTCATCTTTCAACTCTTAGAACTTTAGTTTACCTGGGGTCTACCTTTGTATTGGTTTGGGGTAAGTGTACAACTTTATCCTTCCCACGTACAACACGATCTCCTTTCACCATCGTCCTGTCATCTTTACCACTCTACCCGGTGCCTGTAGATTCCTGGGCTGCTTCTGGGCTCCCCGTTCGGTCTATTGTTCCTGTGCCAGCTCCTGATCTTATTGCTACAGCTTACAGTATACTTATTACCTGGCAGAGGAAATGCTATTTTAACAGAGATTGAAAAACAGTAGCTTTTGCAAGATAGAAAGTTAATTCTCTTTTGTGAAAGTGTCTGAGCTGGCAGGTGGTGCTGCTGCAAACGGTCACCCAAATCCCCAAGTTCTGTCAACTCTGTTGCTTCTCTGATCCCATGGACATGGTTCTCATCCCCCCAGGAGGTGGGCTCACGGTTCTGGCACGCGGGAAGGAAAGAGAAGTCCTTTTAAGGACATGACATGGCCCCAAAGCTGCTCAGACATCTACTCACATTCCATTGGCCTGAACTTGATAACAAACCATACCTAGCAGCAAAGGATGCTGGGAAATATGACGGCTGGCTGGACAGCTGTGTGCTCGCTAAAACTGGGAGTACTGCCCTCCTGAACAAGAGTAGAAAGAACATGGAGGCACAAAAAGCACTCTGTCACACACACTCAACTTTGAAAGTCTTTTCTAAAATCGACTTACTACTCATGGATCTTTATTTTCCCATATAAATGTATTGGTTTCTTAGAGAAACCCAGCAAAAATTTTTATTAGGATTGCTTTTTATTTAATAGATGATTTTGGATGTCGTTAACATCTTTACTACAATAAGACATCCCATTTATGGATATAAAATATCTCCACTTTTCCAAATCATTTAAAAAATTTCCTTTAGGAAAGATTCTGTTTCTTCCAAAAAGCCTTGCTCATTTTGCAAATTCTCCATGCATGCCTCCATAAACTTTGCATTAATTTGCCTATGTAAATCTGAGTTTATTAATTGTATCTCTCAATTTTTCTATATCATTTTTTTCGACTTGATCTATCACTTTCTGAGGAAGATGTGATAAAAATTGATAAGTACAGTTGTTGGTTTAACAAAACAATCTTTCAGACACAAAATCCACCTCCATCACTCCCGGTGCACTCAGGGAAGGAGAGGGAGAGGGGGAATAGATCCTCTGGACTAGGAGCTTGTCCTGTGGAAGGCTGGAGTCACCAGACTGTCTGCACAGAGGCCTGCTGAGTGGCAGCTCCTCCGAGCCTGGCAGGGAGGCAGCCTTAGCTCCACCCCCGCACCCCCCGCACCCCCATTCCCCAGCCCGGCTCTCTGGGAAGCTGTCACTCCCATGGGATATCCCCAACCCGAGTTACTTTTCCTGTATTTTTTAAAAATGTGTTTTTATTTATTTCAAAGAGGAAGGGGAAGAGAGAGAGAGAGTGAGAGAGAGAGAAACATCCGTGATGAGAATCATGGGTCCTCTGCCTCTTGCACACCCCCTACTGGGGATCGAGCCCACAACCCAAGCCTGTGCCCTGACCGGGAATTGAACCGTGACCTCCTGGTTCATGGGTGGATGCTCAACCACTGAGCCACACCAGCAGATAATTTTCCTATCTTTTGTGCTCCTTCTGCCTCAAAACAGAAGACTCCCCCCAAATTCCTAAAATTCCAGGAATTTTCACATAAACCTTCTGCAAAAAGACAAGGAATCTGTGAGTGTGGTCAGAGGCAGGCGGGTGGGAAGGCGGCTCCAGCAGGCAGCTCCCTCCGCTCTGGCAGCTTGACTGTCTGAGCTGCTTCAAGATGGCCTTGTGTACACGGGCAGGCACATGTGCGCACACAGGAAGGCACACACATGTACATGAGCAGGCAAACACATGCTTGGATGCACACACAACACATGCCATGTTTGTGGGCACACAGTAAGTGCAAACTTGATGCACAGGTGACTTGTGCTTTTAGTCACCGAGTCCCAGGGGAGTCCGGACGTAGTCAGGGTGAGGCTTCTGCAGGGCGTGCTTTCCTCACTCCCCTCCGAAGCCCCCAGCCTCAGCCCAGGAGCTGCCTCAGGCCAGCACACCCCTGGCCAGGCCCAGGTCCCTACTTCCAGCGAAGAGTAAGTGTCCTGGGGGTAGACCTGCACCTGCCTCACCCTCCGCCAAGCCCACAACGCCCATCACTGCAGTGCCCCTGAAGGGAGCTGCCTCCCGGCATGCCCGGTGACCCCTCAGCTCTGTATCCCCACAGAAACCCCTCCCTGGCAGGGGGCCCTGCACCACCACACTCACAGGCCCCTTAACGCTCACACCCACAGGCACACACTGTGCCACACACGTCACACACCAGTGCGCACCGACACACATCCGCACTCACAGAGGCAGGCACGTCTCAGTTCACCTGTTAGACGTCTCTGCCCCGTACACCGCTGGTATCTGGTAAATAACAGCACCTCCACCCAAAGAAAGCTCTTCCCTTTCCAATGAATTCTTCCTCAACAACTGCTCCTTCTACCAAGGAGTCTGCTGCTAGAAGCCTGGACGTCTCTCCAGCACCCAGAACCCTCTTCTCAACACCAGCGGCCTCGGGCTCAGAGGGGTCCTGCAGGCCAGCGTCTAGTGAGGGTTTAACAGCGCTTTCTGCTTGTACTGGATTTGTTCGTGGCAACGGATATAGTTTTCTGTTTATAGAAGTGATATGGTTTCCTCTTAAAATAAAGCGGGGTTTTTAAGGGAATTAATCCAATGGAAGATATTGCATGAATAATATAGGAGG
Source organism: Pipistrellus pygmaeus (assembly GCA_949987585.1). Classification (NCBI taxonomy): domain Eukaryota; kingdom Metazoa; phylum Chordata; class Mammalia; order Chiroptera; family Vespertilionidae; genus Pipistrellus; species Pipistrellus pygmaeus. Next base: position 77,795,674 of record OX465310.1, on the reverse strand, counting down.
TTCCAAAAATAGCACAGATGACAAGGTTTGACCCAGGCATTACCTCCTCCAAAAGACACTCCCTGACCTTCCCCAATTTGGGGCACCCCACCATGGCTCTGTGTTGTCATGGTAATCATGTGTGTACATGCCTGCCTCCCCTGCAGACCTGAGCTCCCTGAGCCGAGCCTGTGTCCCCTGAACCCGCCCCATGCCTGGACTTTGGCCCTGTCAGGCCAAGCCTGGGTCCTGCAGGGCAAAGGCTTTATGCCCCGATCCTGGGCCCTTCCAGTCGGGCCACCCCACCCATTCCGTGTGGCAGATAGAAGTTTCTGCCATCTTCGGACAGAGCCCTGCCTGGGGGATCAGCCCCCGGCCCAGAGGCAGGAGGCCGCCCAAACCTGAACAACTCTCTCCTGAGGCCTGCCCAAGCTCCCTGCTGCCTGCCAGACCCCGTGCCAGGCTGTCCCCAAGCTCCACTCCTCCACCCGGACTCCAGCCTTGCTCCTCCCCAGGCTGCACGGCCCGCGCTCAGCCCCGCCTCAGGGCCCGCGTGGACAGTCAGCACCACGGTCCCTCCACTCCTCGCTTAGCCTCCTCTCGCAGTCAGGATCAGCGTGCCTGCGGCTCACAGCCTCCCTCCCGCATCGCCACCTCCTCGGTTCTGCTCACGGCCTCCCTGAACTCCCCGTTGCCCTAGCCTTTCAGCAGCTCTGCCCTCAAACCCTTCTCCGCAGTCCGGATACCGTTCTCTGTGCAGCCCACCGTGGCTCCCTGCACCTCACAGAGCAGAGTGAGGGCACTGCCATTTACCGGGCCCCTTCCATGAGACAGACTGTGCAGGCATTCCACACAGCCTGACTCAGTCTTCACAGTCACCCGCATTGTACAGACAAGGACACCGAGGCTCAGACAGGCTACGTCGGTTCTGAAGGAGATCGTGGAGGCAAGCGCCATGTGGAGAGAATCGCATACAAACTGACAGGCCAAGAGAGTGTTTTGTGAGGGGGAGAAGGTTGGCTGTGACTGGAACCCAGGGTCCCCACCCAGCCAGAGGGAGGCCAGGATGGAGGTGCAAGGAGCTGGGGAGCAGCCACTGCAGGGCTTTGCACCAAGCAGGGCATGAGAAAACCTGGATGCAGTGGAGAGGCGAAGCCACCCCAGAGCAGAGCACAGGGGAGAGCACTCCCTTGCTGGTGACAGCCAGACTGGCAGCTTTAAGGCCCACGGAGGAAGTCGGGGTGCTCAGAGGAAGTCGGGGTGCTCAGAGGAAGTTGGGGTGCTGGGAGGAAGTCAGGGTGCTCAGAGGAAGTCAGGATGCTCAGAGGAAGTTGGGGTGCTCAAAGGAAGTCAGGGTGCTGGGAGGAAGTCGGGGTGCTCAGAGGAAGTCAGGGTGCTCAGAGGAAGTCGGGGTGCTCAGAGGAAGTCAGGGTGCTAGAGGAAGTCGGGGTGCTGGGAGGAAGTCAGGGTGCTCAGAGGAAGTCGGGGTGCTCAGAGGAAGTCAGGGTGCTGGGAGGAAGTCGGGGTGCTCAGAGGAAGTCAGGGTGCTCAGAGGAAGTTGGGGTGCTCAAAGGAAGTCAGGGTGCTGGGAGGAAGTCAGGGTGCTCAGAGGAAGTCAGGGTGCTTAGAGGAAGTCAGGGTGCTCAGAGGAAGTCGGGGTGCTCAGAGGAAGTCAGGGTGCTGGGAGGAAGTCAGAGTGCTCAGAGGAAGTCAGGGTGCTCAGAGGAAGTCAGGATGCTCAGAGGAAGTTGGGGTGCTCAAAGGAAGTCAGGGTGCTTAGAGGAAGTCAGGATGCTCAGAGGAAGTTGGGGTGCTCAGAGGAAGTTGGGGTGCTCAGAGGAAGTCAGGGTGCTCAGAGGAAGTCAGGATGCTCAGAGGAAGTTGGGGTGCTCAGAGGAAGTCAGGGTGCTTAGAGGAAGTCAGGGTGCTCAGAGGAAGTCGGGGTGCTCAGAGGAAGTCAGGATGCTCAGAGGAAGTCGGGGTGCTAGAGGAAGTCAGGGTGCTGGGAGGAAGTCGGGGTGCTCAGAGGAAGTCAGGGTGCTTAGAGGAAGTCAGGATGCTCAGAGGAAGTTGGGGTGCTCAGAGGAAGTCAGGATGCTCAGAGGAAGTCGGGGTGCTAGAGGAAGTTGGGGTGCTCAGAGGAAGTTGGGGTGCTCAGAGGAAGTCAGGGTGCTTAGAGGAAGTCAGGGTGCTCAGAGGAAGTCGGGGTGCTCAGAGGAAGTCAGGGTGCTCAGAGGAAGTCGGGGTGCTAGAGGAAGTCGGGGTGCTGGGAGGAAGTCAGGGTGCTCAGAGGAAGTCAGGGTGCTTAGAGGAAGTCAGGGTGCTCAGAGGAAGTCAGGGTGCTGGGAGGAAGTCGGGGTGCTCAGAGGAAGTCAGGGTGCTCAGAGGAAGTCGGGGTGCTGGGAGGAAGTCAGGGTGCTCAGAGGAAGTCGGGGTGCTTAGAGGAAGTCAGGATGCTCAGAGGAAGTTGGGGTGCTCAGAGGAAGTCAGGGTGCTTAGAGGAAGTCAGGGTGCTCGGAGGAAGTCGGGGTGCTCAGAGGAAGTCAGGATGCTCAGAGGAAGTCGGGGTGCTAGAGGAAGTCGGGGTGCTGGGAGGAAGTCAGGGTGCTCAGAGGAAGTCGGGGTGCTCAGAGGAAGTTGGGGTGCTCAAAGGAAGTCAGGGTGCTGGGAGGAAGTCGGGGTGCTCAGAGGAAGTCAGGGTGCTCAGAGGAAGTCGGGGTGCTCAGAGGAAGTCGGGGTGCTAGAGGAAGTCGGGGTGCTGGGAGGAAGTCAGGGTGCTCAGAGGAAGTCGGGGTGCTCAGAGGAAGTCAGGGTGCTGGGAGGAAGTCGGGGTGCTCAGAGGAAGTCGGGGTGCTCAGAGGAAGTCAGGGTGCTCAGAGGAAGTCAGGATGCTCAGAGGAAGTTGGGGTGCTCAGAGGAAGTCAGGGTGCTGGGAGGAAGTCAGAGTGCTCAGAGGAAGTCAGGGTGCTCAGAGGAAGTCAGGGTGCTGGGAGGAAGTCAGAGTGCTCAGAGGAAGTCAGGGTGCTCAGAGGAAGTCAGGATGCTCAGAGGAAGTTGGGGTGCTCAAAGGAAGTCAGGGTGCTTAGAGGAAGTCAGGGTGCTCAGAGGAAGTCAGGGTGCTTAAAGGAAGTCAGGATGCTCAGAGGAAGTCGGGGTGCTAGAGGAAGTCAGGATGCTCAGAGGAAGTCGGGGTGCTAGAGGAAGTCGGGGTGCTGGGAGGAAGTCAGGGTGCTCAGAGGAAGTCAGGGTGCTTAGAGGAAGTCAGGGTGCTCAGAGGAAGTCAGGGTGCTGGGAGGAAGTCGGGGTGCTCAGAGGAAGTCAGGGTGCTCAGAGGAAGTCGGGGTGCTGGGAGGAAGTCAGGGTGCTCAGAGGAAGTCGGGGTGCTCAGAGGAAGTCAGGGTGCTGGGAGGAAGTCGGGGTGCTCAGAGGAAGTCAGGGTACTCAGAGGAAGTCGGGGTGCTCAGAGGAAGTCAGTGTGCTAGGAGGAAGTCGGGGTGCTTGGAGCCATCAGTCTTGAGCAGCGAGGGCCTGGTGCTCTGGCTTCTTCTCACCCTGCCACACAGCAGACACATGGCACAGACTGAGGTGGGTTCACCTTTCCTGGACCCTCCCACTCACCAATCCTTGAGCGAGCTGTCTGTGTGCCTGCTGCATCCCCCTGCCTGGCGCCGTGCCCGAGGAGTGAATGAATGACTCAATGAATTTGCATATTTGTATTTGGGAAAATTGAAAGGGGAAAGCGGTTTGTAGAGAAGGAAAAGCAGCTCCATTAGGGACTGTTAGGGCCTGCTCTCAGACAGCGTCAGACCCCCGCCAGCGATCTAGGCCACTCAGCGGGAATTAAACCAGCCAAGCAGTTCCAGATCCTCTCCCCTCCTCTGCGGCTCCTTGCTCTCCGGACACACCTGGAGGGCCAGGTATGCAGCACGCACACCTTTGATTCTCAAGAGGCAGCAGACACGGTGGGAGAGAAGGCAAGAGGCACAAAGTTAGGCCCTTTCATGGCGGGGAAGGTGGCTGGGATAACACTCTTCACCTCCCTCTGGGGAGACGGGAGACCAGGGAGACCTGCCCTCTGCCCTCTGGCTGTCCTGTTTCCTCCCAGGTGGCCAGCCTTCAAAGATGCCCATAGACCCACAGACCTACTCATTTCCCTCTGGACACTCCTGTCTGACCCCGTGGCGGGGCCGGAGAAGGAGGGCTCGTCCTTAGCATTGCGCCTGTGGCCTCCGAGCCCAGCACAGTGCCTGACATGTGGTAGGTGGGCACCAAATGTTCCTGAATGAATGAATGATGTCACTCTGACTGCCTTTGTTTTCGCTATCTTCTAGAGAAGCTTGGGAAAAAGCTTTGCCTACCAGGTAATGACAATAGCGTTCATGATAATCATAACAGCGGCCCCCAGATTCGCTGGGCTTTAAGCGTGGCACCGTGCACCGAGGCAGTGCCTTCCTGTGGGCTCTAACACAGCAGCTCCTCATTAGGACGGAAACCGCGTGCCCATCCTGCACGTGGGGACCCACAGCTCCGCTCTGAGGGCCGTGCCGGCCCGAAGGGCAGCCGGGCATTCTGAGCCTGGTCCAGCGTTGCACCGCCTGGAGGAAGCTCTGATGCAGGGCGTGGCGGGGGGCGTGGCGGGGGGGGGGGACCCGCCCGGGGCTGGGGAGGCCCGGGGAGAAGTGACCTCACCGAAGGGCGGGATGAAAGGCTGCTCAGTCGGGACATAAAAGTTAAGATGAAAGCCAAGAGCTGCCGGGATTCCCGGATGGCAGGCAGGCGGCGGGCGGGGTGAGAGCCAGTAAGGCATCCCATTGTTTCCTTCTACAAACACCAGGCCACACAGTCTTCCAGATCCTCCCCTGGCCTGCTGGCCCGCAGCAGAAGGGAGAGGGACTCCATGCTGCCTGCGGTCCCACCATGGGGCCAGTCAGGACAGAGGCCACTGGGCCGCCGCCCAGCCCTGCCAGAATGGCTGTCACTATCCGAGGGCCTCTTGCTGCGTCTCCTGGGAAATCCCGAGCTCCGGAGGCAGGGCCGGGGCTGGGCATGGCCGTGGGCGCCATGTGCCCACAGCATCCCACCGCACTGAGAGAGGGGGAGAGAGGAGGCTCTGCAGGGAGGACTAAGGTGGGGAGGACTGCGTGAGTGCTGAACTTAGACAGTGTGGGTCCCCTCCTGGCCACCCTGCCAGCCAGGCTGGGCATGGGCGTGAGGAAGTGCTGGGGGTCCCACTGGGCTGGAGATGGCCTGGACGCCGTCAGGTGGGGATGGCGGGTGGCCTCCGGGTGAGGTCTGGAGCCTGGGAGAGAAAGGCTGGACCAAGTGGGTCTGAGGGTTGGGCTGGGTGCTCTTGGAGATGAGGGTAAATAAGGCCACGAGGTGGCATCAGGGGCTCTGTATGCAGAGGGAGGGGGCAGGTGCCATGCAAAGCAAGGGAGACAGACACGGACAGACAGTGGCCGCCGCCCAGCAGGGAGAGTGTGGGGTGTGGGGTGATGGCATCCCTGCCGCCTCCGCTCCCACAACGAGTCTCTCTCTTCCCGCTGCGGGAGGCTTTAGGGAAGAAGGCTGACTTGGTTTTGTGACTCTCATCATCAATCCTTGGCAATTCATTTTATTTATTTTTTATTCATTTCTGGCCTGCAACCTGGGCATGTGCCCTGACTGGGAATCGAACCAGCAACCCTTGGTGCATGGGACGATGTCCTGCCAACTGAGCCACACCAGCCAGGGCAATATACTTGGCAATTTAAAAACCAGGTTCCTGCCCCAGAACTCATCACCCTCAGAGCAGCTGCTGCAGGGAGTCGTGTGCTGGAGCCGGTGCCCCCACAGGATGAAGCCCTGTCAGCCACAACCAGGCCCTCCGCGCTGTGTGTGCTTGGTAGATGCTTTGTGTGGGAGCGCAGGAATGAGTGAGAGAAACTGCTGGTGTTCACTTACTGCACCCTGGGCACTGTTCTGGTTGCTTTTCCTATATTATCTCAGCTCCTCTTCACAGCCACCTAAGGGGTAGGCTCTGCTATGGTGCCGGTTTTACAGATGGGAGACCAAGACTTGGCGAGGTTAAGTGGCTTGTCCCAGGGTGCTCAGGCAGCAGGGGCCAGAGCTAACCTTGATCTTCCCTCCTGTCCTTCCCACTGCAAAGGCTCAGGTGAGCTTCCTCGCATTGAGGGCTCTGAGACTCCCGCAGCCTGAGATGCTCCAACACTGGACTTAGCAGCCCCTACCCAGACTCCTCTTGGGGAATTGTTTTGCTCTTTCTGCTTTAACCCCACTGGCTGATGGACACAGTAAGCCCCTCACACCTGAGCTCGAATTAGTCCTGAGCAGCTCTCGTGCCTGGTGGTCCGCTTTAATGAGTCTGGGTGGTCCCCCCCTGCAGCCCCATGCCTGGTGCATGGACCAAGATCTCCCTGCCCCTCCCAGGGAGCCGCAGCTGGGAGCTGTGCCGGCAGAGGGCCCAGACCTGCCACGGAGAGCAGGGTGCATGCAGGAGAGAGGCAAGGGGCCTGGGAGTGCAGCCACCTCCCCAGGGGCGGGGACAGAGCCGCGTTTGTGGAATACAGGAGCGAGTGGGACGGTGATGACTGAGTAAGCGGCGAGTCCCTCTGGCGGGACACCGTGGAGAGGGCCTCGCTGCGGACATAGTGAGTTGTCTGGCATTGGTGAGTCTAGGCTCAGACAGCCTTCCGGATCCTTCTTTGGGTCGAGGCGGGGGTAAAGGTTAAGTCAGTGAGAGTGAGTCCAGGGTTTGCCCTGTGTGTGATGCCGCCGGCTCGGCACTCCCACCTTCAGCACAGCCCCCAGGAGGCCACAGGAAGCCACCAGCTACTCTGAGGCTCAGACCACCGAACCTGGGCAGCAGAGGCTGTGTTTGTCCCCGCCACCCACACCCCCTACACACACACACACAGCCCCAGGCCTCCCCTAAGGTCACCTGTCCTTAGTGAACCCTTTCAAGCGTCAGGACAGCTTCCAGCCTGGCATCTGCCCAGCAAGGGTCAGCCAATCCTCCGCGTGGCCGGAGTCTCCACCTGCGGCTGCAGGCCCGGCCCCCCACCATCCGTAGCACAAGGAGAGAGGCTCACCTACAGCTCCCCAGGCCCCGCAGGGCAGAGGCAGGGACTCCGCTGCAGGTACCTTCTCCATGCAGGACCTATCCAGGACCATTGTTCCCATTTGACAGTCGGGAAACTGAGGCTGAGGTCATCACAAGGTCAGCGTCGGAGCTGAGAACAGCACTCGGAGCTCCTGGTCCCTTGACAACCATCCCACCCTCACCGACCTCCTGGGGAAAGGCAGGAGTGGAAGCTGGAGGGGATGGTCCATGGCCTCACAAGGCAGGGGGCCCTGCTCGGTGGCGCCGGGGGTCAGAGCCCCCCAGAGGATGGGATGCAGCCAGGAGAGGGCTGCTCTGCTCCAAGGAGACCCTGGGAGTCGGGTTTGAGTGTCGACATGAGCGCCAACCAACAGAATGAACCTGTACGAGTCATGTAGCGTTTCATCCTCACACAAGCACGCACATGCTCACACAACCTCACCCTCCGCCAGCACCCCCAGTGCCCAGTGCGTGTGAGTGAGCGAGCGAGTGGGCGGGTGCTGAGTCTCTGGAACTCGCTTGGAGCCTCGCCCCCCCCATCCCGTCGCCCCCTCCCACTCTTGGCTCCATGTCAGGCGAAGCCGTATGCACAGGCAGCTGCCTCTGAGGAGTGATTTGAAGGCTCGCAGAAGCAGCCTACCCCTCATGAGCATCCCCCGCCCCTGCCTGCCTGCCCCGGGCTGAGATCCAGGACGGGAGGGGACCTCACAGTGGCCCCTCAGCGCCAGACACTGTGAGAGATTTGTATACACCTTCCATTGTCTCCTCCAACAACCCTGCCAGAGGAGCTCTGATTCACTGCTCACCACCGGGAGCTCACACCTCGGGGACCTAAAAGCTGAACTTGACCCTGAGGTATGTTTTCTTTGGCCAACACAATGCTGTTCCATGAATAACATTGAAAAAAAATCAAATTAGTTGCCAACACGTAAAAATCTGAAAGTTTTTGAAAACCTAACAGTCCTACAAGACACCCATTGGTTGTAGATACATAGCAACTGTCGATCACAAAGGCCCGCCCCGCTCACACAGCCCCACCCGCCCTGCTGTCCACACCTGGCTTCTGCCGCAACCCGCCGGTCTCCGTGGGTCTTTGGTTTCACCAGACATTGGCTGGACGATGTGCCTTCCAGCCTCAGGTGCCTCTCCCCTGGTTCTCAGGAAAGCAGACCTTTCCCCACACATGCCCAGGGCGCCTGGCCCTGTAGCAGGCCCCCGGGTGTAGGACACGTCTGAAGTGGTGTGACCATGTGTGCAAGTGACTGCCACTCCCATGGGCAAACTGAGAAAATCAAACTAATCGAGAAGGTTCATCCCAGCACTGAGACTCTGGGATTCTATGAGTAGGTGGGAGGTGGGAAAAAAGAAGGGAAGAAGGAGGAAAAGAAGGATGACAGGGATGGAAGAAAGATGGAACCTGCAGGCTTGGTGGTGAGAGTGAGCTGGCAAATAGGGCTGCCTTTTTATATTCTACTGTATCTGTGATGGTTAAGTGTGGTGGCCATAAGTGTATCGTTGAGCTAATTATATGCAACAAACCCCCCAAAACGTAGAGGGTTAAAACAATCACCACGTATTTAGCTCAAGGTTATGCAGGCCAGTGACCTAGGCTGGGCTTAGCTGCGAGGCTCTCTGGTCCCGGTGGGCTGTAGGCTGATCTGGGCTGGGCTGGGCTGTCCATGCATCAGTGATGAGTCAGCTGAGAGATGGCTGGTCCAGGGTCGTGTCTCCCGGGAGTCTGGGGTTGGCTGGGGGTCAGCTGGAGCAATGATGGGAACTGGGCCATGTCCCTTGCCCATCAGCAGACCATCTGGGCAGGATTCCAAGAGAACAAGCTGAAGCATGCAGGCCATCTTGAGACCTCGCTTGAAGCTATTTCAGAGTCACTTCTGCCATAGTCTGTTGGCCAAAGCAAGTCACAAGTCCAGCCCAGATCCAAGAGGTGAGGAAACCAACTCCACCTCTGGCAGGGGAGCTGCAGTGTCACGCCGCATTGTATAGGAAGGTTGGACGATACAGCCATAGGTGCAACCAATCTCCCACAAACAGAAAGCGTACAAGTGCTTAAACAAGATGGATTTTATTTTCCTCTCATATGATGAAGTCCTAGGGTGGCTATCCAGAAGTGATGAGGCAGCTCCTCAAAGTCCTCAGAGACTCGCACTCCTCCATCGCTCTGCTCTGCCACCTCAGTGCGGCGTCTGCCCTTAAGGTTGCCTTGGGTTCCAAATTGGCCGTTTGAGCTCCAGCCATCACGACTTTGTTCCAGGCAGGAAGCAGAAAGAACTGGATGAGAAGAGGCCATGTACCTTCCAGCTGAGTCAGCCCACTCAGAGAGTGGTGTTCATGTCTTCTTGGTCATCACCAGCTGGACGGGGGGCAGGGAAGGTGGTCCTTGTGTTGGGAACTTTGCCACTGGGGATAAAATCAGTTTCTCTTAGAGGAGATATGGAAACAAGTATTGGGTTTAAGACCAGCAGTGTCTGCTAAAGAGACAAGGAGCAGAGGGGTGGAGGAAAGTGAGAATTTCTTAAAGGAGTTAGGGCCACAAACTTCTTGGCATTTTAAAGGCCTGAAGACTAGCAGGGGTCCTCAAACTTTTTAAAGTGGGGGCCAGATCACGGTCCCTCAGAGAGCTGGAGGGCCAGACTATATGAACTACTAATTCCTACTGTAACACCTTGGCTGCGCTCACTGCCCAAAAAACCTGGCGGGCCGCATCAGACTCCCCTGGGGGCTGCATGTGGCCTGCGGGCCGTAGTTTGAAGACCCCTAATTATAGAGAGTAGTAAAGAGTTCTTTAGCAATTATTTTATTTGTAAAAGTAGAGGCCCAGTGCACAAAATTCATGCATGGGACAGGGGGAACATTCCCTCAGCCCAACCTGCACCCTCTCCAACCTTGGACCCCTCAGGGGATGTCCGGCTGCAGGTTTAAGCCCAATCCTGGGGATCGGGCCTAAACCAGCTATTGGACATTCTTCTCACAGTCTGGGACCGCTGGCTCCTAATTGCTTACCGCCTGCTTTTCTGATCATCCCTAACTGCTCCCCCTGCCAATCTGATCACCACTAACCACCTCTGCCTGCCACATAGTTGCCCCTAACTGCTCCCCCTGCCATCCTGGTCACCCCCAATTGCCCTGCCATCAGTCTGGTCACCCCACACAGCCTGCTGTTCAGCCATTTGGTTGTCCCTCACTAATGCCCCTGCCTGCCTTGTTGCCCCATGCAGCCTGCTGTTCTGTCATCTATCTGTTGTTTTGGTCATGATGGCCCCTGGCTTTTTATATATTAGGATTATATTACACACTAGAAGCCCAGCGTGCAAAATCATGTGGCTCCACCCATCCACGTGGCCTCACTGTGCTGACAGCCCCACCCACCTGTGCCAGTCTTTGGTCATTATGGTGTTAGGGTCATGGGCTTTAGATAGATAGATAGATAGATAGATAGATAGATAGATAGATATGAAAGTGTGCATTAAATGTATATGTGCATTTATGAAAGGAAATAAACACTCATGTATCCAAAGGATACGAAAGAATGATTAGTCGCCACCCCATCAGTAGACCCTACAGACCCAGGACCTGTCCTCTCATTGGCCCCCCTGAAGAGGGGATACCCCAACATAGTAAGTTTCACCCGAGCCCCAAGTGGGACCTGGCTCATATCTAGACAGCACCTATGGGGAAATGCCAGTGGCACTACCTGGCCTTGAGGGGTGGAGGCGTGACTCCTCCCCACCACCAGCTTCCAGGCCTGAGCCGGGTTTAACTGCATCCCTGTTTCTCTCACAAGCCTTCAGATGCCCCCCCAAAAGGCCCTAAAGAGGAAAGGCTGAGTCAGGAGGAGGCAATAAAACATACGATGCAGATGAAGCCACTCAGGTCTGGCCCCGACACACAGGCCCCACAGTGACTTCCCACTCAAGACTGATTTCTCTTGATCCCCATGTAGCCATGGCACTTCAGACAAGGGACTGGACCCAGATCGGGGGACCAAATGGCTGGAACCACAGCCTGGCATTGGCATTCGGGCAAGCAGACCAGAGTCAGAGCCCCACTGCGGCTCACCAGGGTGTTCTTCCCGCCCAACGAAGAGCAAAGCTGGTTCCACTTTGCAGTCAACGGGTATTGTCAGGGCACCCACTGGAGCTGCCTCTGGGCACAGCGCTCTTGGCTGACATGAGGCGGCAGGAGATGAGCCAGGAAGGACCACCCAGAATCCTAGGACACAAACCCTGCCGAGAGGAATGCCGCTCTGTGTCAGGTCCCCGGGGCCTGGAGATGGGAAAGCGTGTCAAGTGAGGCCTCAAAGCTGTGCCTTCAAGTTTGTTCCTCATGTTTGGCTCCTGCAAAGTGTTTCATTGAAGACGGGCTTCCAGTTATGAATGAATGAGTGCGTGAATGAATGAGTGGCTGACAGCCATGTGCTAGGAGAGCATCATTGATCTGTTCCACAAGCATTTACAGAGTGGGTACTGCCTTTGTGAGTGGGCACCTGCTCAGGGGCAAGGGCACAGAAGGAAAAGACCCAGCCACGCCCCCCACCCCTGGCAAGAAAGTTGGACTGGACAAAAGGGTCCATTAAGAATTAGTAATATAATAACAGGCCCTTGCTTGTCTGTCAGGCCTGTCTCATCCTCCAGCCTACGAACAACCTGATTTTATGCCCACATTCCACAACCCTACAAGCGCCCCTGTTCCTTCCCCTTGCAAGCAGGCCCCAGGAGTGATGACACCGCACTCCGCACTGGTGACTGATCCAGGTGTGGCCAATGAGGCTGGCAATGGAGGCCTGGGGGCTTCTGGACCATGGTTCCCCTCTCTTCCAGAAAGCATCCAGAATCAGAAGAAACCCTCTCTCTCCTCTTCTGGCCACTCCCCTGTATAGCAGTGAGCCCACAGCTTCTGCAGGGTCTCCGCCTGTGCTCAGAGGGGCTGCAGCCACAGAGGAGCAGAACAAGGGGAACTCTGGAGAACATGTGCTGAGCCCACCCAAGCCCTGCTCCTGGGCCTGCAGTCCCGTGAGATCCAAAGCACCCACCGTAAGCCCATTCAGTCTGTGTCTTCCAGCTGAAGGCCTCCTCATGGAGTGCCGGGGGGCTTCAATGGAGGCACCTTCCTGCTGGAGGAGGAGGTGTTCCCGCAGTTTTAAGAGATGACCATGACTGTGGCAGAAGGATGAGGAAAGAATAACATTCTGGCAAAGGGAGCAGCGTGCGGAAGAACTTGGCAATTTATAGGAACATAGCTCCTTTAGGGGGTGGGAAGGGAGTGGCTTTGCAGGAACAGAGAAGTCACGCTGGCGCTGGGCATCGCACTCCTGTGATTAAGCTCCTTCATCCTCACAGTGACTCTATGAGGACACACACTGCGTCTCACATGTATTTATTTAATATATTTTTAAAATAAATTTTTTCCCAATTGCAGTTGACAAAAATCTTGTATTTGTTCCAGGTGTAAAACATAGTGAATTAGACTTTTTGAAGTGACTCCCCCCAGTAAGTCCAGCACCCACCTGGTTCCATCATAATTATTACAATATTATTGACTATATTCCTATGCTGTACTTTACACCCCCATGCCTGTTTTTATAACTGATAATTTGCACTGCTTAATCCCTTCACCTTTATCACTCACCCTCCTCCCATCCCCTCACACCCAACAGCCATCAGTTTGTTCTATATCTATGAGTTTGTTTTGCTTGCATTTACTTTGTTTTTCAGACTCCACATATAAGTGAAATCATATGGTATTTGTCTTTCTCTGTCTGACTTATGTCACTTGGCATAATACCCTCTAGGTCCTTCCATATTGTTATAAATGGACTTATTCTTTTTTATGACTGAGTAATATCCATCAAATTTATGTACCACATCTTCTTTATTCATTCCTCTATCAAGGGACACTTAGGATGTTTCCACATCTTAACTAGTAAATAATGACAAAATGAGCATGAGTGCATATATCTTTTCAAATTACTGTTTTGGATTTCTTCAGATAAATATCCAGAAGTGGAATACCTGGGTCATATGGCATTCTATTTTTAATTTTTTGAAGAATTTCCATACTGTGTCCCACAGAGGCTGCACCAATCTGAATTCCCACCAACACTGCATGAGGGTTCCCTTCTCTCCACATTCTCATCAGCATTTGTTGATTTGTTGATGATATCCATTCTGACAGGTGTGAGGTGACATCTTGTTGTGGTATTAATTTGCACTTTCCTGATGATTAGTGACACTAAACATCTTTTCATATGGCCTCTTTGGAGAGGTGTCTGTTCAGGTCTTTTGCCCATTGTCTTTTTGGTGTTATCCTATCTAATAAAAGAGAAATATGAAAATTGAGTGGCACGCCAACACACAGATGGCTACCCCCATTTGGTCAAAGATGCCTGCCCCCATGTGGACACAAGATGGCCACCACAAGATGGCCAGCAGGGGAAGGCAGTGGATGGGACCAGGCCTGCAAGGGATGGCAGTTAGGGGTGACCAGGCCAGCAGAGGAAGGGAAGTTGGGGGCAACAAGGCCTACAGGGAAGGGCAGTTGGGAGGACCCAAGCTTGCAATGAAGAGCAGTTGGAGGACACCAGACCTGCAGGGGAGGGCAGTTAGGGGCAATCAGGCTGGCAGGGGAGAAGTTAGGAATCTATCAGACTGGCAGGGGAGTGATTAGGAGTTGATCAGGCTGGCAGGTAGAAACAGTTAGGTGCAATCAGGAAGGCAGGCAGGCAAGCAGTTGGGAGCTAGCAATCCTGGATTGTGAGAGAGATGTCCAATTGCCCATTTAGGCCAGATCCTACCAAGCCTCTAGTGTTCTTTAAGGTCTTTATATTTTTGCTAGAGGCCTGGTGCATAAAAATTCATGCACTGGGGCTGGGGTCCCTCAGCCCAGCCTGCCCCCTCTCACAGTCCAGGAGCCCTCAGGGGTGGGAGGCAACCTGGCAATAAGGGGAAGGCAATGCCCCATCACACCTCTCCTGCTGCCACTGGCAAAAGCACAAGCCTCAGCCGGCCCTGGTTACCTGAGCCTCAGGTGGCCCTGAGCAGCTGGGCAGCCACAATCCAAGGCTAGCCTGTACCTCAGGCTGGCCCTGGGTGGCTAGGCAGCCAACATCTGAGGTTTGCCACAGGCCTGCTGCCCCAGCGGGGCTGAAGGGACTGGGTGCCGCCATCTTGTGGCTGTGGGCACCACCATCTATGAGGGTGTGGCAGTCAATTAGCATATTCCCTCCTTATTGGCTGTGGGTGCTCCCATCTTTGTGATGGTGTGAGGGTCAATTAGCATATTTCCTCTTTATTTGATAAGATTGCTATGATCATCTGATTTTATCCTTCATTTTGTTTATATGGTGTATCACATTAATTGGTTTGCAAATATTGAACCAAACTTGCATTGCAGGAATAAATCCCACTTGGTCATGGTGTATGATTTTTTAATGTATTGCTGAAATTTGGCTTATTAATACTTGTTGAGGAAGTTTACATCTATACTCATCAGGGAAATTGCCCTATAATTTTCTTTTTTTTATAGTGTCTTTGGAGGATAGCCAAACTTGATTCCCACTTGAGTATAATAATCAGCTTCATCCCCATGAGGAAACTGGGGCACAGAGAGGGTAAGTAATATACTCAAGGTCACATAGCTGGTAAGTTTCAGAGCTGGGAGATCCAGGCAAGCCCTAGCCTCAAAGTCCAGATTCAAACGTTCTGCTCTAAACCCTGACTGTGTCACCAGGGCAGGTCCCTTTCCTCACCCGCCTCTGTCTTCTCAACTGTGAGGTGAAGATATGACATCCCAATGACAGATGAGAGGTAGAGCAGGGAACTTCCTCCCTCTCATTCATGTTTAATTGGGGGCCTGGTTCTTGGGAAATGGGTACCAGTGTTCACAAGCCTGAGTCTGCCTCCCCTGGGACCCCTTTCTTCCTCAGGAGGCTTTGGGCAAGAACTTGAATTGGCAAGACCTCAGTTGACTCTCCTGTAAAATGTAACTGTAGTTGGGACTGGTTTGGCTCAATGGATAGCGCATCGGCTTAGGGACTGAAAGGTCCAGGGTTCGATTCCAGTCAAGGGCATGTACCTTGGTTGCGGGCATATCCCCAGTGGGGGGTGTGCAAGAGGCAGCTGATCGATGACTCTCTCTCATCAATGTTTCTGACTCTCTATCTCTCTTCCTTCCTCTCTGTACAAAATCAATAAAATATATTTTTTTAAAATAAAAAATAAAAATAAAATGTAACTGTAATACCCGCCTCTCCAGGTAACTGGCCAGGTGTCTGACTCCCGGGCAGTTCCGTGGTCTGAGCAGCTACAAACTGGGCAGGATCTGGGTGCTGGGAACACAGCTCTGTCCCAGGGCTTTCGGAAGAGGGGGAGAGGAAGCCATGGGAGCAGGCATCCCAGCAGAGCACGCAGCTAGTGCCCTGGGAATGCCACCCAAGGCCGAGGAAGCAGAGCCTGCAGAGGCACAAGACATGGGGGTGGGGGGAGCCCAGCAGGTCAGGGGCCGCAGACATCAGAAGCCAGCTCTAGCCAAGGAGGCGGCAGGAGGGTCGCCCGGTAAAATGCCACAGAGAGGGCAACCATGATAAGAGCCTCCAAGTGCCTGTGATCTGGCAATTAGGAGGTCATCAGTGACCTTGGCAGTGGCCGTGGGGCAGTGGAAGAGCAGGAGATAGGCTCAGAGACAGTGGAAGTTGGCAAGTAGCAAAGGCCTCCCACAGTTGGAGATAACCAGTAACAATAAACAGCAGTGATAAGGCCGAGGAGGTGTGGGCCATGGGGTTCTCAGCATGCAGGCCGGGCTTGGGTGGCCAGCCCTACCCCCAACCCATGAGAACAGC